>MU751511.1:12293-28549 GCA_026770625.1 Nicotiana glauca
TGGATTTCTGATTAATTAAAAAGGGCTAATTGGTTACTTGGTCGTAATTAGGGTTATGACTGCAAAGTGGTTATTTCTGGGTTGCTTAAAATTGGCTATAATATAAAGTTTACTTAATTGGGGCTATGTGTTAAATACAGTTCTGATTTCAAAGTTTGATTAACCTAGAGGCCGGTCGGGTAAATAGGAATAAAAGAGAGGGGTAGAAGGGGAAAGGATAAGTGGTATTCTGGAAATAATTTGAAAAGGGTAAGGGTACTAAAGACAAATCTGCTTGGTTTTTATGTGATTAGTTAAATAATAAAGGGTATCTTAGGTATACCTAAAGGGTAAATAGGTAGAAATCACTAGCAAGTGAGGGTAATAAAGACATTTAGGTTTAAAGAGAATAATATAGAATACACTAGAACCTTCTAGCAAGGGTTCAAGTGTATTCATGACTAATTTGTGCATACTAAACTGAAAATAATTAAAAAGAGTGGGGATGGGAAATCTGAATATTTAATTCAATTTTCCCTCCCATTTTTGTTCTATAAATAGGCCTTCTTAGACCACCATTTAAGGGGTTCAAAAATTTTAAAAGTCGAAAATACACTAAAATTTAGTACCACTACTGTTTCATTGGTTCAATTTGAGTGAAAAACTTTGGGCTTCTGTTGTTTCGATCATTGTTCTGCATCATTTGGTTGAAATTGTTGGATTTTCTCCTCTGAAATCAAGTCTGTTGCTGTGTTTTATTGGAACTACTGTTGTTATTGCTTGGATTTCTGCCCGTGTCTTAGTGTGGAATGAGAGACATATACTGCTTTAAGAACATCTAACATGTGCTTACACAATTCACGAAAAACCATCAACAGTATATAGTAGATGCTTATCTTTATTTTGATTTGTCTATTTTCCTTCTGGAGGTTATATGAAGCTAAAGACAAGAAGAATAAGAGAAAATATAGATATTTTATTTTTTCTGTGCAGATGCTCATTTGAAGGAGCAAGGTCGAAGTGGGATCACTACACTTCAAGAAAAGATGGTAAACGGCAATTTTCTCAGAAATATACGCATTTCCCCAATAGCTAATGACTAATTGAGGGTTTACGATGTGTTCATACTATATATATAAATTTTTTGATAATATGGATATTTATATTATATAAATATTAAACATAGTTTATCGTACATAAACTTTGAGAATGGAAATTGTCATAACATGGTAAGCCATTGTTTGTGACGTTATTGTTGCCTAAGAGTCTTAGTCTATTACAAGCCATAGAATCTAGTGATTTCTTGGATAAATAGCCAACATCCAGATCTTTAGCAACTTGTTCGATTACAAAATAGGGAGGAACTGGATGTAATTTAGGAGTATCCTTGCAAGCTTGCCAAAATATCTCCTTGCATGAGTTCTTTGCCAAAAGGTGAGCTGTTTGATTTCCTTCCCGAAAGTTATGCTGTAGTGACTTCATACGATATTCTCTTAGGCAAGAAACAATTATTCATATAATAGCAGTAATAATTTTAAGAAATTTTTTTGGATGTCGTCGAAGGGACATGACTCATGTAGTTGTAACATTAATTGAAATATAATGAGTTTAGGTACTCTTCTGTAAGGATAACTATAATACAATTGTACTGAAAATTCAAAATTAATAAAGTTTGTGTTTAATTTTGATTGTTTCTGTGGACGATGCGTACTTGGAAATATACCATATGGAACCAGTATGTCTTTACATACAAAGGAGGCTATGTTGAAATATTCTAGAGTCAGGAAATTTAAGAGCAATTGTGAAAAATCTTGAAAGAAGACAAAGCCACTGCTCTCAACGTGTTGCTTATTTCAGAGTAGAAAAAAATTGCGTGGGGTATAGAGTTCCTCCCTGTCCAATGCCGTCTAAAAGACATACTAATTGGTAAGAAACAAGACAGGTATAGTGATTAAAACAATGATTAAATAGATATTTATTTATTTATTCTCATTTTTTTTACTGTTACCATTTTTTCTTTTTCCTTATTTTCCCACTGATATGATCATATGTTAGAAAAAATAGAATTTAATTTGTAACAGATTTTAGATGGACTTTCATCTTTCGAAGTTTACCGTAACGATCCGACTGGTCGTTTTGAGCCCTAGCGCGTCGTTCAACAGTCTGAGGCCACGAACAGCTTCAATTCAGGTATTACGACTTGTACGCGTGGTCGGAATTGAGTTTCGGGAAGTTTGGAGTTGAATTGGGAAGAGAACTCTTATTTCGGAAGCTTAAAGTTGAACGCATTAACTAGGATGGGATCTTTTGAGTAAACGACCTCAGAATCAGGATCTGAAGGTTCCAGCAGGTTCGTATGATGATTTTGGACTCGAGCGTATGCCCAAATCGGGTCTTGGATGACCCGAGAGCGTTTTGGCGCCTATTATGGAAGTTAGCATTTTGGAAGAAATTTCATAAGTTTGGGTTGAAGTGCATTTCAGTGATATCGATGTCTGTTTGGGATTCCGAGTTTGGGAATAGCTCCATATGGTGATTCTGAAGTTGGGAGCGCGATACGAATTGAATTCGGAGGTCCGTAGGTCATTTTGGAACCATTTGGCTAAAGATAGAATTCGAAGGATTTTGAGAGGTTTGACTGGAAGTTGACTTTTTTATATCGGGGTTGGAATCCGATTCCGAAAGCGGGAATAGGTCCGCAATGTGGAATATGACTTGTGTGCAAAATTTGAGGTGAATCGGGCGCGATTTGATATGTTTAAGCATCGAAAGTAGAAGTTTGAAGTTCATAAAGCTTGAATTGGGGTGTAACTCATAATTTTCGTGTTGTTTGATGTGATTTGAGGCCTTGAGCAAGTCCGTAATGGGTTTTGGGACTGGTTGGTATGATTGGTTGGGGTTCCGGGGGCCTCGGGTGGATTTCGGTTGGCTAACGGATCGAAATTTGGAATATTTAGACAGCTGAAGGGTCTGGTTGCTGGTATTTTCGCTTCTGCGGTGGGTTAACCACATAAGCGGCCCCGCAGAAGCGAGAAGGGAGCCGCAGAAGCGGATTTTTTTGGTCAAGGCTCAAGGACCGCAGATGCGGTCAAGATTCCGCAGAAGCGGGACCGCACCTGCGGAAGGCTAGTCGCAAAAGCGGAAGGGGTAGGCCTAGGGGAAGCCACAGAAGCGGCAGATTGTCCACAAAAGCGGGACCACGGAAGCGGAGGTTTTACCGCAGAAGCGGAAGTAGCTGGAGGCAGAGGGGTTGTTTTTAAAATCGGGATTTGGCCATTTTCTCTCATATTTTCATGGCTTGGGCGAATTTTTGGGGAGCTTCAAGAGGGGATTTTCGTCATCAACATTAAGGTAAGTTATCCCCACCTATTTTGAGTTAAATACATCAACTATGTATGGATTTAGGCATTTAAATTAGTATAAACTTGAGGTTTTGGTGGAAAACCTAGGAATTTACATTTCTTGAAATTTAACCACGATTTTGGGTATGGAATTAAGAGTAAATTATATATTTGAGTTCGTGAGGTTATGGATAAATTTATTCTTCGAAATTTTGGAAATCCGGGGGGCCCGAGGGCATTTTTGTCAACCTTTCGATCAGGGTTAGGAATTTCTGCAAATTGGATTATAATGAGAAGTTAAGTATATATTAATGGATTTATATAATTATTTGCTAGTTTTGGAGCGTTGTGCATCGATTTGAGTCTTCGGAAGGGCGTGGAATGACGGTTATGGACCTTCAGGTGAGTCTCTTTTCTAACCTTGTAATAGAGAATTGTTCCCATAGGTGAAACAATTGATTATATGCTCCTATTTGTGGGGGGCTATGTACGCACGAGGTGACGAGAGTCCGTGCGTAGCTACTATTATGCTATTGTCCGGGTAGTTAGGACCCAAAAACATGCCATACTTGGATTAATTGTAAACTTACCAACATTTGAATTTCTTAAATCACATCGAATTAGTAAACGAATTTCTAAATAGATAAAATCTCATTTTTCTTAAATGGTTAAAAGAGAATTTGTTTTCATTGGATAATTACTCCGTGTGGACCTCTTGATTGACTATCTGTGTGTTATATTTTGGAACCGGCTGAACGCCTCGGTAGATTAAATAGATGCATCTATAGGTGCGTCGTTGACCCTCGGCAAGTGCACAGTTTACTTTTCTGTGAGCGGGTCGTCGACCTCGGCATGATTTGCGCATGCTTGTATTGCTGCTTGAACTTATTAAAGTTGTTATTGCCTCTTTATGGCTTGAGAATATTTGGAAAATAATGGAAAAAGAAGTTGGGAAATTTCCCATAAAAAGGAATAATAGTTTACTTGTTTCCTTCTATTTGATAAAAATCAAGTTGGTAGAAATTCACGATTTAATGTAATATTTACATCATTATTAGACTACTAGTAAGTGTCGAAGTTGACCATCTCATCTCTACTTCTTCGAGATTAGGCAGGATACTCATTGAGTACACGTTGTTTACGTACTCATACTACACTTCTGTGCATTTTTGTTGCACAGGTATATGTAACTCTAGCGGTGTATTGGGCGTAGCAGCACGGATGATTCTGGTACTAGGTGAGCCGCATTATTCGAGATGGCCGCAGCTAGAGCAGTCCCTTCCAACATACTGTATTTACTTTTTATCCACTGCATTTCGGACGGATGTTGTATTTTATTTCCTTGTTAGTATATGCTCGTGCACTTGTGACATCGGGTTCTGGGATGGTTTGAAGTATTTTATATTAACTACCTATCATTTAAATTTGATTTGAGACTATTATCTTTTAAAATTGCTAAATTTGACGGAAATTCCCGGATTTTAAAATGTATTAAAACGAGATTTGGATTAAGTAATTTGGTTGGCTTGCCTGACAGCAGTGTCCGGCACCATCACAACCCTTAGTGGATTTTTGATCGTGACAACATGGTATTAGAGCACTAGGTTCCTAGGGTCTCACTAGTCATGACCAAGTCTAGTAGAGTCTCACGGATCGGTACGGAGACGTCTGTACTTTTCCTCGGGAGGCTGTAGGACTGTTAGGAGTACTTCACTACTTGATTCCTTATCGTGCGATTTGATTCCTGTGAGGCTTATGCCTTTGTTTCTTTCCTACTCAATCTTATGCGACGCGAAGCGCTTCTTATAAATCGAGAATTGAAGAATCGTAATGGAACTATGAATGTGGTGTGGGGTTTTCTCTCGGTATAGTTGATTGGACTATTATCGTCGCCTTGTTGAAGGGTATTTTATTGTTTCAAGCTCAGTAGCGGTACTTCTGAGAGCTCCGAGGTTAGGCCCAAGTTGCCATGATGCTTATGAACAATCGTTCGGCAGCATTGTTATAATGGTAGGATATTTGCATACGTATCGGGGCAGTGAATGACTTGAAGGGAGGTTTACTCAGTGCATGATCTAGAGATTCGGTGTTTTATTCACGGCAGGGGAAAGGCAATCGGACAGAGAATGTTCAGGTTTGGGTTGATGAGTTATCTAGACTCGGTATTTGCTAGCATGGCGGAGCTTTCTTCTACAATGCGATGTCGTTGTCCTTATTGACGGTACTAAATTCGTCGGTGTTATGGTCTTCTGTAATTTGCCTTAGGGTATTGAGGAATAATATTGGAGAAACTACTGTTAGACATCGCGAGGTAGGGTGGTTCAGGATTAAATTGACATTTCTAATATTGGCAGCTCGAGAGAGATAATCTCTGGCAAAATTTAAAGTTAGTAGCGATTTGTGGATTCAAGTGCTACGAAGATAGATTTTTATTAAGGCAATAACTGAGTAGCAAAGGATGAGGAATGATGTGTGAAAAGTGTCAGGTAGTGGCTAAAATTTCTAGAATGCCAAGTATAAGAAGCAAAGGTCGAATAATCGATTAAGAGGACGAGTTCCGCCAAAGTGGGAGAGTGGCGGAGTTGCATATGGGCTTTACAGTGGGATGACCACATGCCTTAAGAAGAGTTTGGAGTGATTGAGAATTCAGTGATTGATGATTGGCGACTACGGATTTAATTTGAAGTATGAGCTGTTATGTGGCAGGAGATTTGATATAGCAAAAAGTAGCTGCCTAACAGAAAGAAGGATGCAGCATAACTTCGAATTGGAAGGTTGTTGTCGCACACTTAGATGATGTCCACGAGGGGTAAATGGACATGTGCAGCTGGAGAGTGAGCTCAGACTCAGGATGTGTTATTGATGTCGTAATGATTGTACCCCGTGCAGCAGCGTTGGAAGATGCTGGGGAGAGCTTTTATAGGTGGGTTGCCCAAGTGAGCAGATTAACGGTCGTGTGGTTGGCGTGGCTCCTGCGAAGAATTCTATCGGTTATATAGCAAAGAGATCGGTTGTGCAAATATGTTTGATGAGTCAGAATATAAGAAGGGGGTTTCCCAGAAGTATTTCGAGAACTTTGGCGGTTGATTGTGCAAGGTTATGTCAATAAGAGATAAAGAGGACGGGTGAATTCCAGGTTTGTGAAATAATGGTTTCATGCTAAGTGGGAGAGTCCCACCGCTTGTGATTGTGTTGCATGGTTAACTACTAGCGAGATTTTTGGCTATTAGCAAATCGGTGGGCTATTTCAGCTACAGGAAAGGACCATATGTGGTAATTTAAGCAAAGGAATTATTAAAGTTGGGCTATCGTTGGCCTTATTGGCCCATGTTCAGACTTGAAGAAAGATTTAGGATTTTGTTTTGTATAGTTAGGGGTTATAAGGGAAGTGATTCGGCGGGATCTTCGCCAAGGGGGTATTCATGTGATGGAAGACTCATGGAGTTGATTATATTCGGGTCCAAGTTAGAGCGGGTGTCTCTCAACAACGGTCATGGTAAATTCACAAGATGAGGTGTGATGCCTAATGATTTTGGGAGTATGGTTACGGGTAAGAATCAAGATTGTTAACAACCTATGAGAAGAGGCACAAAATGTTCTGTGATGTTTTGGCTTGCGATGTAACAATTGGGAGGTGTGAAAATAGTTCGTGGGATTTGAGATAGCATGGTCTCACAGTTCAAGGTTACTCGAGGTGAGTGCGGATAGAGTATGGTAAGTGTTGGATGGATTTATTATTGTTTCGATGACAATCAAGGATAAATTGTACGAAGATAGAGTGGCTAGCCATGACCGAGTTGGCGTATTGGTGGTAGAGATCAGTTCATTTCGTGTGATCAAGTTATGCAAGTGATTTGTGACAGGGCGTATGAGGTTTGTTAGCCGTCGTAATTGATATTATTCAAGAACATTCTTCTGTTATGTGGAAACGGATTTCGGAAGAGCTGTGGTGCCTTAGACCACTACCTAGATCTTTGCATGTTCTATTGTTATAAGAATTTCCTGTGTGTTGCTATATTTCTCCTGAAGTGAGTTCAGTGAAAATCTTTTATACGATGAAGTGTTGACCTATTAGTGGTTCCGAAGTTATGATAAGAATCTTGTCCTATCATACATTGGCATGTCGGGTGCAGTAAGTAGTATGGAATTTGAAGTGAGAATCAAGGTTGCAGTTCAGTGCGGACACAGGTGTCATAAGCTCGGATGAGCAGGAAAGGAGTTTCGATGTTTAAAGTAAGTTGGTATTGTCTTCAGTGCCACCTGAGATCAGTGTTTTGTAAGAAGGGCTTGTATCATGGTTAATGATTCTTGATCCCTTTTCAGCATTGGTGCGGCCGGTGGTTGAGATATACAGACCTGTTATGTGTCTCGAAGGGTTATGGAGCGCGTCCCACAGGAAGATTGTATAAGTATGACATGTGTTCACTTGATTGATTAAATATTTAAACCAAGTATGAGGATGGTGGTAATACCATTTATTCGAGAATTTATGCCTGGAGGGCACTCTGGTTATTAGGTTAGGGACTGTGGAGGTTCGCTCCAGCTATGAGGGTTGTTCTTATGTGTTATGAGCAGAAAGGAGCGTTATTATGACCTTAGAAAGATTATTAGCCTAGTCAGTGCAATCAGAATCGGCTTGGGGTCGGTGGATGGATTCAAATGTGAATGTGGTCTCTATATCAGGCCAAATGTGTTCATTTCATTAATGCTCTCCTTATGGAGGAGTGGTCAGGGTATTATTTCGTTGTAAGATATTTCATGTAGTGATGCATTGGGCCGTGTGAGTTGTGAGATGGCTTGAGAAATTGCTTATATGTTGAGGATCCGCATAGAAATGATGTTATATGAGAAAATTGGCTCTTGAGATTCAGATTTGTATATCTCACCTTAGTTGTGCTTAAGTTTTGTAGCTTATAACGCTATATGTTCACTCAGGGATGTTATTATGCACTTAGCATGCTTATGACCGATATTCGGTATTTTGTTGTAATGAGCCAATTTAGCTCTATGTGCAATCTCCTTATGTGGGATCTATGTGTGGATCAGTGGCATGCCGCCATGGGTATGTTATTTGGATCAGGTTGCGCACCGCAACAGTGTGATGTTGAGTATACTTTTCTATATGCTATATTTGTATGCCTTGCTTCCTTTTTTCTAAGGAAAGTCTGTATTAGTGCATGAGTTAAGTAATTCCTTCCAGAGTTCTTTTTCCTTTGTATCGCGTTTGAATTGGTGGCCTGTTGGTACATTGTGGAATCATATGAGACTTTTGGTCATGTCGGGGTGGCTTATTGCATGAACAATTTGTACTGGGTGAGATGAGATCATTGGATTCGGGATAAGTGCAATCTGACTGTATGGAATATGTTAAGGAGAAAAGATTATTATTTTAGTTCAGAATGTGGTAATATTTCTTATCAGAAGTATAGACTCAATGGTTGGTTGACTCGGCAGTTGATTATGTAGTTCTGCACATCTCTTCCGTCGTGGCGGCATTATAAGGGTTAGATAAGACCTGTGTATGTCATGGGGTGCAATGGGAGCATCAGATTCACAGAATTTTGACTAAATTTATCAGAAAATGTTATTGTGGTCCAGTGGGTAAAATGATGCTAGGTGTGAACTCAGCAAAGTCATGCAGCTATGTTGGGTACAGCATGTAGTGATTATTACGGTGATCTTATGGTGGAAACAGGTCGGGCATAGAATTCCGGATGTTGGAATTGGGCTTTAAGGCGTATCTACTTGAATAAAAGAGAATATCTTTAGAATTGACCAAGCTAATGTGCTCAACTGAGTTGTGGTAGCACGGGAAGGTGCATGAGAAGTTAAACAGCGATTTCAGACCACTCCAGTGTAGTTCTCAACACGTTCGAGGACGAACGTATGTTTAAGTGGGGGAGAATGTAATGACTCGACCAGTTGTTTTAAGCCCTAGCACGTTTTTCAGCAGTCTGAGGCCATGAAGAACTTCAATTCAGGTATTACGACTTGTACGCATGGTCGGAATTGAGTTTCGGGAAGTTCGGAGTTGAATTGGGAAGATAACTCTCATTTCGGAAGCTTAAAGTTGAAAGAATTAACTAGGATGGGATCTTTTGAGTAAACGACCTCAGAATCAAGATCTGAATGTTCCAACAGGTTCGTATAATAATTTCGGACTCGGGCGTATGCCTGGATCGGGTCTTGGATGACCCGGAAGTATTTTGGCGCCTATTGTGGAGGTTAGCATTTTGGAAGAAATTTTATAAGTTTGGGTTGAAGTGAATTTTAGTGATATTGATGTCTGCTTGGGATTCCGAGTCTGGGAATAGCTCCGTATGGTGATTCTGGAGTTAGGAGCGCGATCGGAAGTGAATTCGGAGGTCCGTAGGTCATTTTGGAACCATTTGGCTAAAGATAGAATTCAGAGGATTTTAAGAGGTTTGAAAGGAAGTTGACTTTTTGATATCGGAGTTGGAATCCGATTCTGAAAGCTGGAATAGGTCCGCAATGTCGAATATGACTTGTGTGCAAAATTTGAGGTCAATCGGGCATGATTTGATATGTTTAAACATCGAAAGTAGAAGTTTGAAGTTCAAAAGTTCATAAAGCTTGAATTGGGGTGGAATTCGTGATTTTCGTGTTGTTTGATGTGCTTTGAGGCCTCGAGCAAGTTCGTAATGTGTTTTGGGACTGGTTGGTATGATTGGTTGGTGTCCTGGGGGCCTCGTATGGATTCCGGGTGGTTAACAGATCGAAATTTGGAATTTTTGGATAGCTGAAAAGTCTGGTTGCTGGTATTTTCGCTTCTGCGGTGGGTTAACCGCAGAAGAGGCCCCGCAGAAGCAGATTTTTTTTATCAAGGCTCGGGGACCGCAAATGCGGTCAAGATTCCGCAGAAGCGGGACCGCACTTGCGGAAGGCTAGTCGCAGAAGCGGAAGGGGTAGGCCTAGGGGAAGCTGCAGAAGCGGCAGATTTTCCGCAAAAGCGGGACCGCAGAAGCGGAGGTTTTCCCACAGAAGCGGAAGTAGCTGGAGGCAGAGGGGTTGTTTTAAAAATTAGGATTTGGCAATTTTCTCTCATATTTTCATGGCTTGGGCGAATTTTTGGAGAGCTTCAAGAGGAAATTTTCGTCATCAACGTTAAGGTAAGTTATCTCCACCTATTTTGAGTTAAATACATCAACTATGTATGGATTTAAGCGTTTAAATTAGTATAAACTTGAGGTTTTGGTGGAAAACCTAGGAATTTACATTTCTTGGAATTTAACCATGAATTTGGGCATGGAATTAAGAGTAAATTATTTATTTGAGTTCGTGAGGTTATGGGTAAACTTATTCTTCGAAATTTTTGAAATTCGGGCACGTGGGCCCGAGGGCATTTTTGTCAACCTTTCGATCGGGGTTAGGAATTTCTACAAATTGGATTATAATGAGAAGTTAAGTATATATTAATAGATTTACATAATTATTGGCTAGTTTTGGAACGTTGTGCATCGATTCGAGTCTTCGGAAGGGCGTGGAATGCCGGTTATGGACCTTCGGAGCGAGGTGCGTCTCCTCTCTAACTTTTTAAGAGGGAATTATCACCATAGGTGAAATAATTGATTATGTGCTCCTATTTGTAGGGAGATAATGTGCGCATGAGGTGACGAGAGTCCGTGAGTCCGTGAGTAGCTACTATTATATTGTTGTCCGGGTAGTTAGGACCCAAAAGCATGCCATACTTGGATTATTTGTAAACTTACCGATATTTGAATTTCTTAAATCACATCGAATTAGCAAACGAATTTCTAAACAGATAAAATCTCATTTTTCTTAAATGGTTAAAAGAGAATTTGTTTTCATTGGATAATTACTCCGTGTGGACCTCTTGATTGACTGTCTGTGTATTATATTTAGGAACGGGCCGAATGCCTCGGCAGATTAAATAGATGCATCTATAGATACGTCGTCGACCCTTGGCAAGTGCACAGTTTACATTTCTGTTGGAGCGGGTCGTCGACCTCGGCATGATTTGCGCATGCTTGTATTGCTACTTGAACTTATTAACGTCGTTATTGCCTCTTCATGGCTTGAGAATATTTAGAAAATAATTGGAAAAGGAAGTCGGGAAATTTCCCATAAAAAGGAATAATAGTTTACTTATTTTCTTCTATTTGATAAAAATTATGTTGGTAGAAATTTATGATTTAATGTAATATTGACATCATTACTAGACCACTGGTAAGTGTCGAAGTTGACCATCTCGTATCTACTTCTTTGAGATTAAGCGGGATACTCATTGAGTACACGTTGTTTACGAACTCATACTATACTTCTGTGCATTTTTGTTGCACAGGTATATGTAACTCTAACAGTCTATTGGGCGTAACAGCACGGATGATTCTGGGACTAGGTGGACCGCATTATTCGAGACGGCCGCAGCTAGAGCAGTCCCTTCCAGCATACTGTATTTACTTTTTGTCCACTGTATTTCGGACGGATGTTGTATTTTATTTTCTTGTTAGTAGATGCTCATGCACTTGTGACATCGGGTTCTGGGATGATTTGAAGTATTTTATATTAACTGCCTATCATTTAAATTCGACTTGAGACTATTATCTTTTAAAATTGCTAAATTTGAAGGAAATTCCTGGATTTTAAAAAGTATTAAAACGAGATTTGGATTAAGTAATTTGGTTGGCTTGCCTGACAGCAGTGTCCGGCGCCATCACGACCCTTAGTGGATTTTGGATCGTGACATTTACTTTCCAGTGTCAACTATTTAAGGATGCTGAAATTGCAATATGCTAGAGCTGGTTTTTTACCCAACGGAGTTGATATTATTGAGGTATCCTGCTATTGACATTGTTGAGGAAGGAAGTAGTGAAAATAAATTGCTGTGGAAATGCTCTAATAATATTGTTATTCTTGCTCTTTAATTTGGATATTACTGATATAATTATGTGAAGAAAAAAAAATCTTGAGTGTTGACCCAAAAGAAAAAAAGAACTAAGGAGGAACCAGAAATTCTTTTCCTTATCCTCTTTATGATACTTGGATCCTTAATGTTTTTTTGAATTAATTAATTTTTCCAATTTATAGAATTGGCGATGGGAACATTGAAAGAGAAAGAAGCAAACTTTTTGGAAATTTTGCAGAGAGTTAGTAGAAGAAATTAGAGATTTGTAAATATTATGAAGAAGGGAGAAAAGTGTTTTATTCTACGTTTATACATTGATGATGCATAAAAATTAAATTTACAATATCATATCATATTTACTTATTGTAGCAAATAAGCAAATAAATTATATATTTTTTAAAATTATAATTTCTTTTTTATGTTAAATCACTTGTAGGATATTTTTAGGTAACCTGATAATATTAAAAAAAAAAATTAACTACCTTCCTTAAACTATAATTTTTATAATTTATCGAGGATAATAGAGATTTAAAGAGTTTTCTAAAACAGATGAATTAAGAGGGGGAAGAGGAAAAAAAATCAATAATGATCGAGCTCATTCAATGGCCTTTCTAGAATAGGAGAATTGAGAGGGGAGTTTCAAAAAAATATTAAGAAAAGAAAAATAATGAAAGGAAAAAGTTGAAAAAGGAAAAAGAATAGGAAAACAAATAGATATTGGGAATACAAATTCAATACTTTTTTCCTTTTTCTTTTTTAGTTACCTTGCATTCATTTCAAATTCTATGATTTGCATAGAAGATTCTTTTTTAATTAAAAAAAAGGAGAAGAAAAACTAAAGGTGTACCATCTAATGAAATAATTGGTATGTTTTAGATATGCATTAGACTAAAGGGAACAAGGTGCGAATACACAAACATATACAAAGCGAACTTTTTTCTTATATATTTTTTTCATTTCTTAAAAAATCAGATTATGAAAATTATTGTCCATCTAACCTCAATCAATATGTAGTATTTATTTTTTATTTATATATGTATGTCAAAATTTTATCTTTTTTATTTCAATTAAATTTATAAAATAATTATTTATGAATCAAATGTGTTATTATAACCGCGCAAAGCGCGGGTAAATTCACTAGTGATAAATAATTCTTGCCAGTAATGTCTAGTGCCGCGAATTCAAGCTTTTTGACAAGTTTGATATGTTGAAACTAATCACAAAAGTAAACGGGTTAGAAAGAATAAAAATAATTTTCAATTAAATATGCTTATTAAAAAAAATCAGCCGGCTAATTAAGAAGTTGATCACTTCAAACATCTTGTATAAACAAAAAAGAGAGGTGTAAGTAACATATAATATATATATATATATATATATATATATAACACAAGAATTATGGAATATATGAATAAACACAAAGAGATATATTCAGCATGGTAAAAGAAAAGCAACTTATTATAAACGAGGATTTGAGGAATGATCATATACGGTGATAAGAGTGAATGTATTTAAATATTACTTTCCACCAATTGTAAAGTAATTTAAACTAGTATGCATAATTATTACTTTGTTACCTTGGTTATCACTATTTTATTTTTGTAAAATGTCTTGAAGATAAGTTTTTCTCTATGAAAGTCCACACATATTTATTAAATTATTTTTGTTAGTTTAACGCACTTAAGATGTATATCTTATATTTTCTTTAACAATAAGCAAGGTAAGAGAACTTCAGTAACATGATAAATTAAAATAAATGCTTAACAATATATGAATCTGTTAATAAATAGCATACTGGTGCATATATATTATCATAAACGAAAAAAATATATAGTGATATACGTGAAGGAGAATCGAACAAAACTAGGATGTGACTATGAAAATGAAGGTGTCAATCATGCTGATAACGTGTTACGAAATAAAGCAATTTAACAAAATAAAATAACAATAAGAAAAGTAATATTAAGAACAAATGTAGTAGAAATCTTTCTTTCTCTTTCTTGGTGTGTTCTTTACCAATGTAAATTGCCGTGCTTTTATAGGCAAGAAAAGGTAACTTAAATTCTATCTTGCATAATGTAAAGATAAATATGTTGTAGGAAAATCTATCTTCACACTATTTACATCAGGGAAATACATCCATGCACTATTTACAACAAGGACGGATAAAATGAGGTATTTGAGGCTTCGAAATACAGAATAAGGTTCTAAAACATACGATGACCTATCAGATCATCACATTCTCCACCTCTAAAATAATCGTTCGTCCTCAAACGGACATAAAAAAGTACCTGGACCGGTGAAAAGGTGTAGATATCTACTATGCATGTCCGACTCGGACTCCCAAGTAACTACCTCAAAGGGCTGGCCTCTCCACTACACTCGAACTGAAGGATAACTCTTTGACTTCAACTGACGAACTTGCCCGGCTAGAATACCCATCGGCTCCTCCTCATAAGTCAAATCCTTGTCCAACTGGACAGAGTTAAATTCTAACACATGGGATGGATCACCGCGATACTTTCGGACCATGGACACATGGAATACCAAATGAACTGATGATAAAATAGGTGGCAATGCGAGCTTGTAAGCCGCCTCACCCACTCTCCGAATAATCCCAAAAAGGTCCGATATACCTAGGACTCAACTTGCCATTATTTCCGAACCTCATAACACCCTTTATGGGTGAAGCCCGGAGCAATATGCGCTCTCCGACTATGAATGTAACATTACAAACTCTATGGTTCGCATAACTTTTTTGCCTGGACTGAGCTATGCGAAATCGATCCTAAATAATCTTGACCCTATCCAATGCATCGTGTACCAAATCGGTACCCAATAATCGAGCCTCCCCTGGCTTGAACCATCCAACCGGCGAACGAAATCGCCTCTGTATAATGCTTCATAGGGAGCTATCTGAATGCTCTACTGGTAGCTGTTGTTGTAGGCAAACTCCATAAGGGGAAAGAACTGATCTCAAGAACCACCAAAGTCTATAATACAAGAGTGCAACATATCCTCCAATATCTGAATAGTGCACTCGAATTGTCCGTCCGTCTGAGGATGAAATGTTTGCTAGGTGAACCACACCGTGAAGACGAACAATCTTACGGATGTAAATCTCAGCCAACCGCTATGAATAACAGGAATGAAATGCGCTGACTTGGTCAACCTATCCACAATAACGCAAACTGCATCGAACTTCCTCTAAGTCCGTGGGAGTTTAACAACGACATCCATAGTGATACGCTCCCACTTCCACTCATGATTCTATAAATTTTGAAGCAAACCACCCGGACTCTAATGCTCATACTTTACTCCCTGACAATTTAGACACCGAGCTACATATGCAAATATTTCCTTTTTCATCCTCATCCACCAATAATGCTGCCACAAGTCTTGATAAATCTTGGTGGGACCCAGATGAATAGAATACCAGAAACTGTGGGCCTCCCCAAGAATCAACTCTTGAATTCCATCTATATTAGGCACACAAATACGACCCTGTATCCTCAAAACTCTATCATCTCCAATGGTAACCTGTTTGGCATCACCGTGCCACACTGTGTCCCAAAGGACAAGCAAATGAGGGTCATGATACTGCCACTCCCTGATATGCTCCAACAAGGATGACCGAGTGACTGTACAAGCTAGAAAACGACTAGACTCGGAGACATCCAACCCCATGAATTGATTGGCCAAATCCTGAACATATAATACAAGTGGTCTCTCACCGATTTGAATGTACGCAAGGCTGCCCATACCCATCGTCAGGATCGTACTCACGCCTAATATTTGACTTACTAGGAAAGCGAATGTTAGAACATTTTATCTATTTTTAACAGTTTAATATTAGTTAAATAGAAAGAACCAAAACTACTACAATAATCCAAAGTAATAACGCGGAAGCTAAAATAGCCAAACGTTTAATACATCCCTAAACCTAGTGTCATAGGTGCACAAGCTACTAGAATAGTACATACAAGGGTATAAAATAAATATAAAGTTGTCTGAAGGAAATTCGCAGCTAAATAAAGGGGGGGGGGGGG
>MU751512.1:3244-25834 GCA_026770625.1 Nicotiana glauca
TTAAACATGGGTGCACATTTATGTGACCCAAATCCAAATCTCAACGGAGTCGAAACGTGTCGAAAACCACGGGTACATTGATGTGACGTGGTTCGAGATACGTTTTCACAATGTTGCAATTCTTTGTAAAAATAATAATAATATTGTTAAAAGCGGTTAAAGGTTAAAATTTACACATAAGTTAAGGCATGTTATAAATCATATAATTAAGCCGAATACGATAGTTGAGCGACCGTGCTAGAACCACGGAACTCGGAAATGCCTAACACCTTCTCCCGGGTTAACAGAATTCCTTATCCGGATTTCCGGTTCGTGGACTGTAATATAGAGTCAAACCTTTCCTCGATTCGGGATTCAACCGGTGACTTGGGACACCATAAATCTCCCAAGTGGCGACTCTGAATCTTTTAATAATAATCCTGTTTCGATTGTCCTTTAATTGGAAAAACTCCCTCGCGCCCCCGCGGCGCGCCAAAAGGAGGTGTGACACTCCTAAAATCGGCCCATTGAAGATATCACTTTACCATCGAGGGTTGCCCCCTTTTAATCAAATGAGATCAAATTTCAACATGAGGATGGCATTTTAGCTTGATCTTACATTCTTTCAAACTTCATTCGAACAATAATTGGGGCAATATGTATCTTTTGAACTTATACGAATGGACTTAGAATGAAACACTAAGCTGCCTACGTTCCTTGATAAAGAGGATCAAGTCATATTGTAGTTCGGACTGGGCGATTTTTTTTAATTTTTATGTCCTAACTTTTCCCTAGGCCGCCTCTTTCAAAATTTTCAACCTAGCAAACTACATTTTTTTATGTCCTAACTTTTGCCTAGGCCACCTCTTTCGAAGTTTTCAACCTAGAGGACTCTTTTTTTAGGCGCCATAAATAGTTTACACTTATGCGGGCTAGGAATGTAGAAACATGCAGTTTAGGCTCGTGCGTCAAGAAGCGTTGCAACTTTAAGGATAATACTTTTTTAAACACTTGCCATTTAGAGGGCAGATTCTCATACCATCTGCATCAACCAGCTTGTGAGCCCCACTTGAGTAAGCTTCTTGTACAACATATGGCCTATCCCATTTTGAAGTGAACTTCCCTACACGTTTGTGAGAAGTAATTATGGGTCTTCGTATTGCAAGGACTTGATCTCCTACTTGAAAGGATCTCGAGCGAACTATTTTATTGAAGGCACGAGACAATCGAGATTGATATTCAATACTGTGTTGAGCTTTCAACCTCTTCTCATCAAGAGCCTCCAACTCTGCTAATCGAAGTCGAGCATTTTCTTTATCAGTGATGCCTTCTTGAAAAGACAGTCGTAATGAAGGTATTTGACGCTCAAGTGGCAAGATGGATTCGACTCCATAAACGAGTGAATAAAGAGTTGCTTGTGTTGGTATGCGGTGAGTCATCCTTTATGATCATAGAGCTTCTTCCATATGGTCATTCCAATCTCGTTTGGATTTTGAGATGACTTTCTTTATCAATCTGCGTAGTGTCTTGTTGAATGCCTCGACCAGACCATTGGCAGTAGAATTGTACATTGAAGAGTTACGTTGCTTGAAGCCAAAGTGCTCACAAATTTTGTTCATCAACCTATTGTTCAACGGCTTGCCATTATCTGTTATTATGTAACGAGGAATGCCAAAGTGATAGATGATGTTTGCTCAAATGAAACTTTCAACATTTTACTTCTTTACCTCCTTAAGAGAAACAACTTCAGCCTATTTTGAAGCCAAGATAGTCAGTTGCAGCCAAGATGTATAGGTTCCCGCCAGAGGACTTCGGTAGTGGTCCAACAAAATCCAATCCTCAAGCGTCAAATGGCTAGGATGCAATAGTTGGGTGTAACACTTCAGGAGGTTGATGAATAAAATTCACATGGAATTGACAAGCCTTGCATCTTCGAGCATAGTCAAACCAATATTTTACCATCATTGGTCAATAATATCCCATCCTTTTTATATGGAAGTGGAACTTTGGTCTAGACTGCTGTGACCCACATACCCCATAATGCGCTTCTTGCAAAGCATGGAGTGCTTCAACTTCCCCTAAACATCACAAGAGTACACCCTCGAATGATCTTCGGTGTTGGGTATCTTTGTAGTAAAGGAAGCGAGGTGCACGCCGATAGATTTTAGTTCTTCTCAGAAGATTTTCTGGAAGTATCCCATAGCATAAGTAGTTGATAATAGGATGTCGCCATTCTTCTTTCTCAACTTCAGAAATAGCGACAATATGCTTGAGTTCATTTTCTTTACCTTCAGCCTTATTTGGCAGCGGTACTACACATTTTTGGCAGACAATAATTTGCGCTTGATCAGGCAGGATTAAAAATGCAGCTGGGGCAGCTAAAGCATCCGCCTTCTCATTTTATTTCCTTGGCACATGCTAAATAGTCACATTACCGAGCCACCCCATTAACTTTTTAGCGTAATCGTGACATGAGCGTAGTTTAAGCTTCTTGACCTCTTAAGTTCAAAAAAGCTAATTGACCTCTAACTGAGAGTCACCAAAGACTTGCAATTGCAATTGCTTCACCCATTTTGAGCCCAAGTATTAGTGCTTGATACTTAGCAAAGTTGTTAGAGCAGAGTCACATCAACAAAAAAGAGTAGGGCAGAACTTCACCATGAGAAGTGACAAATACAACACCAGCACCAGCTCCTCCGCGATGTGCAGCACCATCAAAGTACATCTTCCATGGAGGCTAAACTTTGATGTCCATGGAATCATCGTCAAGTAGTTTGTCAGTTAGCTCTGAGTCATCAGGTATAGGGTGATCTGCCAAGAAGTCTGCTACCGCTTGTCCTTTTATATCCTTTTGAGAGATGTACATGATTTCAAATTGTTGAAACTAGAGGTGCCACCTTGCTAGTGGATCACTAAGGACATGTTTTGACATCACAAACTTGATGGGATTTGCTCTAGAAACCAAACAAACGACATGAGCATGAAATTAGTGTTTCAACTTTTGGACTAAGAAGACTAGCGCCAAACATAACTTTTCAATTGGCGAATAATTCAACTCATTCTAGGTCATCATCCTGCTCAAGTAGTAAAGGGAGTTTTCTTTCCCTTTACTATTTTCTTGGGCCAGTAGTGCTCTAATAGACCTTTCTTGTGCTGAAATGTATATTATCAGCACCTTTCCAAGTATAGGGGCTTCCAAAACTAGAGGCTTCATCAAGTAGGATGTAATGCTCTCAAAGGCATTGCTACACGCTTGGTCTCATTTGAAAAGGACACCTTTCTTCATAAGGTGACTGAATGGTTGGCACCTCCCAAGTACACTGACTTTCCCTGCAGACTTTTCAATTCATAAATGTCCCGACGCTCAGGCATTTTCAAGATTGTATCTACTTTGGCTTGATCAATTTCAATCCCTCGATATCCAACAATGAAACTAAGGAACTTTCCGAAATTAACTGCAAAGGCGCATTTCAATGGGTTCATCCTCAGTTGGTACCTTCAGAGAAACTAAAACACCATTCTCAAGTGATTCAAGTGGTCATCCTTCTCTCTTGATTTTACCACCAAGTCGTCAATATAACATTCGACATTCTTGTGGAGAAGATCGCCAAAAATATTTTGCATGGCCCATTTGGTGAGTAGCACCAGCATTTTTAAGCTAAAAGGCATCCTTGAACTCCTTGAGTAACTCAATATAAGTTCCCTCTTCATCAGCTTCTAGTAAAGCACTTAGGTAGGTGGGTCTTAGTTCTTCATCAGTGCCAAGGTTAACTTCTTTTAAGGAATCAACTATCGTCTTCACTCCTTCTTCAAGTTTTGTGGAGCGTGTTTCGCATCTTCATCTTCTTGAGGGTCCCCATCATTGAAAGATATGTGATAACATGGTAAAACATCCTCCAATTATGCATTATCCTCCATTGAAGATGGAATACTATTCACGCCTTGGACAATAACATGATACGAGGAACCACACTTTCTTTATTTTCTTCATGCTCCTTAGTGTAGACCATAGTATATGGCTTTACCTTCAGTACGTCTTCACATGAAACCATAAGTTTTGTTTGTCGCCTCATTATAGAAGGAACCAAACTTTGTAAATCCTTAGAGATCTTCTGGATTTTGGGTGAAGCAGGTATTCTTATACTTTGAAAATATTTTTGGAACTTATCCCCCTTCTTTAATGGACCCAATCTCTCAACTACAAAAGTTCTCATAGCTGATTTTCCATGTCGATCAAAAATAGAAGGCCTGTTAGAAGTGGCAGATTCATCTTCTACAGTGATATAACTGCTACTCGCCCTTTGTATTGAGATGTGCATTGGTAATGGTTTCTTGTATCCCAAACCTTCATGTTGTTACCTCATTGCAGCTTCTGATAGGAGCTTCCCTAACTTTGATTGCTCATTTGGTATTGTATATAGCTTTTACAAAAAACTTGTAATTGTTAGGATCAAAAACTTCATGTTGTAGGGAGTGCTACATTCTGCAAACAATTTTGATCTACAAACATTGCAAGCGGCTTTGAGGACAACTTTGCTGCCTCAATTCGTTTCACTGGAAGAGTTAACTCCTTTTGTCTTGGTTTGGAGAATAGATGGTGTGCCCTCGTCTTTCTTCCTTTTAGGGACATATTCGAGCACATGACTTACTTTCTTGCCATAAGACACAATACCCCCTTTATGAGATTTATTCATGTTGGCATGTACCTCCTCAATAATAGTTTTTACTTCACAAGTAGTCACCTCTGGTCTTTTAGTTATGGGCTTATCATTCTTGCTTTTGATGCTGTCATCAAATTTTATCTCCTTCACAATGCGTTTCTTCAAGTAGAACTTTGCGTCGGCGAAGTGTGACTGCCTCGGTGAATGGCTTATCATCAACAACTATCTTCTTCTCGACTTTACCCTCATAGTGTTTCAAACATAGATGGTAGGTAGATGGGACCACTTTTTTCTCATGTATCCAAGGCCTTCCAAGCAAGACAATGTATGAAGTCTTTGTATCTATCACATGTAGCCATGCACTTGATTGTATATCTTCAATGGTAATTTCCATCAAGATCGTGTATATGGCTCTTTTCCCCTTGGTTGAATCCTTGAATCATCACATGACTTTCTGAAAGTTCACTCATGGGAATACCAAGTTCTTTCACAATGCAAATTGGCAAAATGTTCACTAAGGATCCCCCATCAACCAAAATTTGATTTATTCTTTCATCGCGTATGTATCCAACTAGGCATAATGGGCGATTGTGAAGTGCATCACCTAGTAGAAGATCATTGTTTGTGAACGTATCCTTTTCCTCGCACGCATTAGCTTCTTGAGGAATAGACTCGATGAGCTTTTCCGAAGATGGTGCCAACGGTAGGTTGTTGCTCTTTTCTTCCCCTTTATCAACATTGTAACTAAAGGCTTCAATACCATCACGGGAAATCTTGATGCGGAACCAACATGGCAAGAAATCCTCCAAGGTTACTGGATGTCGCGACTTTTGAGGGTGGTGCACCTCCACCTTTGCCTTTTTACATGCTTAACTGGATTCCATCTCCTCAGTCTTTTCACCATTATTTTTCTTGTTGTTTGTTCTATTGATTCTTTTTGTGGGCTCTTTTTGTGGTGCCTATGACGAGTCACCAATGTCCAACCTTCATCATCCTCAAGTTGATTGACTTTAGCTTTGTCATTCTCCAGTAATTCTTCATCTTTACTTTCTTTAATCCCACATAATTCATCCAGAATAAATGAGCCAAAAGTGAAAGAGACTTGGTTTGCGCTTGCTTTTTCATTTTCAAGCACAATCTTCTTTTCACGAGCCGACTCTGTGACTTTGTCCTTGAAGACAAAGCACTTCTCCATGGGGTGGCTTACAAGTCGGTGATATTTGCAGTAATTGGGTCATTTGTTTTCCTAGCTTCATTTGATCGCTTCATCTCCAGAAGCTTAATAAGATTTAACTCAAGGAGTTCTTCAAAAATAGCTGGCACATCAGAATCCAAGAATGGTACTCTTTCTCCTTCATTTCTTTTAGATTCAACTTTCCACTTGGCTTTTCTTGAAAAGAAATGGATTTCATACTCTGCTTCTTGCTCACCTTCATTGTGACCTTCATAGGTGATGTGTTGACATTCATAACTTCTTTGCTTTCAGACTAGGGTACGAAGTTGCCCCACTTCCTGAATTCTTACTTGTCATTCCCTTTGCGATGTTCATAGATGGGCAGCCCTTTATTTCCAGCGGAGGCCATGCTCAATTTCATGTTATGGTCATGAGTTGCAAGTTCTTCAAATATGCCAGGCTTGATACTTGCAAGATGTAGCACAATCCCTAATGCATGCCTTGGATGCACATCTCTATGCCTGAAGTTTCACTAAGCCTGTATTTGCATTTGAGGCTTGCATTCCTCCAATGATTGATAAAGTCGATAACTGTTTCATCCTTTTGTTGATGAGTATTTGTAAGTTATATCATACTCACAGTGCGTCTTGTGCTATAAATTAGCAATTGACGAATTCTTGCTCTAGTTGATCCCAGCTATCGACAGATCCAGCCTCGAGGTTCGTGTACCAATTAAAAGCGTTTCCTTTTAATGAGTGAACAAACTGCTTGACGAGGTAATCTCCATATGTTCCAGTATTTTTGCATATCCCAAAAAATTGTGCCACATTGGTTTGCCTTTGCCATTAAACTGTTGAAATTTTTGGAGGTTGATAGCCTGCAGGCATCTTCAACATATCGATCCTTGAAGTGTATGGCTTTGCATAGGTGAATGAGTAGTTGGAAGTGACTTCATATTTTTTTTATAGTCCCTTCAATGAACTCCTTTAGTTGATTGATTGGAATAATCCCTCGCGAAGAGACTGGAATTTCATTAGTGGATGTAACCTGTTGTGGGGGAAGATCAATCTCTTGGACTTTTGGGAGTTTGTCGGGTGCATGGGTGAATTCTTCTTCCATCAAGATTCCCACCCTATCTGTTAGCTTGTCAATTCTAGCCTCTTGATTTTGCATGCATTTGGTGAAGCCAACGATTTCTTCCATCAATTTTGCCAAGTGCTCCTCCATAGATGAAGTGTTTGTCACCATGGCTTGCAGGATTGTCGTGGACGACGGAGAGTAACAGGGATTTTCATACAGATTGATCCTTGAATGGCTCACACTATGTGGTATAAGTGGGGATGATCGATCACTTGAAGCATCATCATCTTCCTTCACAACAGAGTGCTTGGATCCGGAGAGGTCTAGTAGAGCAAGAGTTTTTTTTTATCTTTTCAGCAACATCGCTTCCTCCTTCAGATACATTTGTGTAATATCTTGATTCTTTTGAGGATGAAGATAAGAAAATAGGGGTTGATGCGGATGGCACTTAGGGTGCTTGTTGTCCTAGATAGCTTGCTTTTCTCCTCGTAAGTGGTTCAAAGCTTCCAAAGGTAACATTGAGGATGCTTTCCATATCAGCATAGAACCTGGAGTTAGCGGACTCGGCGGAAGTTGAACAGGAGTTGATTTTCTTTGAATCCATTTCAATGTTCTTGGATTTTGGTGATTAAAAAGTTGAGATGAGTGGTAGAGATTGTCCTACTGGGTGTGCCAGAATTTGTAGACAATAAATTGCGTCAAAAAAATAAAATCAAGACCGAAAAATATCCCAACAATCGTAGTATTTTATTTCAAATATTTGAGTGTTACAATCTCTATGATTCCTCTAATTCTACTCTTCTAGTATAAATTTAAGGGACTTCGAGCTTGATCTTAAATTTGAATTTGATTTAACCGTCGCGAACGCTTTGATTGTTGCCACGAATTTTATCACGAACAAGTACCCTTGATCTTGGACGCCTTGGATTTGATTTGACTTTGTTCATGAACTTGAATACTTGAATTGTTCTTCGTTCTTGAGCTTGAACTTGATTCGTTCTTCATTCTTAAACTTGAACTTGGTTGCTTGAAACTTGAAACTTATAGAGAAATTTGCATCGTTTGATCCACGAGCTCTTTCTTATTTCTTGTTATAACTTCTGGTCCCTTTTCTGAGTTATGAAGACCCCTATTTATAGTTGTGAAAGGGATAAGTCATGATAAGAACAAACTCTTTCTGACCAATCAAATTGAAATGTGACATGGCCGCATTTGATTTGCCAGAACATGTCACTTGCACACGTGGCATGATTTCATTGGCCTTTTAGTATCACTTGGCATGCCTTGTCATGTTGACATGTGGCATAATCCCATTGGCTCTTCCGTTCGACTTGGCATGCCACGTCATTTGACACGTGGCACCAAACTGGGCCTCTAGAAAGGTGTCATCTTGGGCTTAATGAAGTGGGCTCATGACTTTAGCCCAATTAAATAGACTAGTCCAATGGATTAAGACTTAGTTATTTAATCCATATATGTAGGACATATATAATTAAATCATTGATATATTAGCCCATAATATTTCTTTGGACAAGTATATTTAAAATATAGTCCAAATTCTTTATTAAATTTAAATTTAATAAATTTTACATCCCAACAGTTTTTATTTTTTCAAGCTGGGCATGTGGGATCTATATTATGCCAATTCTGTTTAGGTAAGTTCTAGTGGCGAGTTTATTATGCCCGCATTTCCACAAAAAAATTTGTTTTTATTGAGGCATTTTTATTCCCAAATCCAACTAAAATCCATTGGCGTTTTAGTACTAGGAGAATTTAGTTTTTTGCAGTTTTTAGAAGAGAAATTTTCATCCCTGGTTAAGTCTCAAGTCATTTTGTTGGTGGGGCCTACCATATGTTGTAGAGATAGAATGCAGTTCCTAATATCAGTTGGAAGAAAGAAAGAATTTTTTCCCAAATCCCATTTATTATCAACCCAAATTTTCTTTATTGCAAGAGCTTTGCTACTGGCAGTGAGGGGTCCTTGAATTACCTTTCTAAGATTAGGAGCTTCGTGGATCCAAATGGATTGTCAAATGTCCCGGCCTTTAATTACCTTGGTACAAATGTCCCGGCCTTTAATTACACTTTTCCATATGAAGGAAGTATAGTTAAAATTATTTCTGAAGCCATATATTGAAGAGAAATTTTTTGACCAAGGCTTTCCTGAATTAAGAATTAGCCTCCAAGTGAGGCTAGCCAAATTGACAAGGTTTTTATGCTTAACTGGGCGGACACCAAGCCCCCCCCCCCACACTTATCTCTAGTTATTGTATCCCATGCAACTAGACGTATTTTTCTAGATGTTAAAATTGAACCCCAAATGAAGTTTCTTTGTATTTTATCAATATGATTGAGTATTTTTATAGGGAGGTAGTTGTATTGTAATGTTGTTAGGCATACTATTTAATGTGGATTTGGCAAGAATAGTCCTTCCTGCCATACTTAGGAAGTTTGATTTACAAGAGGCCAATGTTGTATTCACGTTTTTGATAATGAATTGGTAATCAGAAGGTTTAGGTTTGTTGTTAGTGATATGGTAGCCTAGGAATTTTCCAAAGTTATTACTAGTGTTGATATTGAAAAGCTTAACCGGCTCTTTGGATATATGCTCGGGGCAATTTCTGGACACTATCATTTTTGATTTATTGAAGTTGTTTTTTTGGCCAGATATTTTGCCAAAAGAATTAAGGCAGTTAAGCATAGTTGTTGGAGTTTTTTTTTTATTTATCAATTTTACACATTAAAGTTATGTCATCCGCATAGAAGGGATGGGATAATTGGTATTGATTTCTCCCCAGTGATATAGGTGTCCAAGAATATAAACAATCCGACCGTTCATTTAAAGCATTTTCACTTTGCTCACCAGTTCTCGAGCATGGCTAGACCCTTATGATATACTATGACTTGTGTAAATCATCGGTTTTGATTTTCAGGATAATCGGAACAGATATGGAAGGATGATTCACAACATGAAGCTTTAAATTTGAAAGGTTTGACTCCGTATTGACTTTTTAGTATTCGATCTCGGATTTGAATTTTTATGATTTGGTTAGCTCTTTCGAGTGATTGTGGACTTAGGAGCTTGTTCAGAATGTATTTTGGAGGCCCGTGGTAGATTTAGGCTTGAATTGGCGAAATTGGAATTTTGGTATTTTTTAGTTAGCAATGGAAGTTTTGATATAGGGGTCAAAATTGAATTCCGAAAATTGGAGTATGTCTATTGTGTCATTTTTGTCGTGTGTGCAAAATTTCAGGTCATTCGGGTGAGGTTTGATAGACTGTTTGATCGTTTTGTGGAATTTAAAAGTTTATAAGTTCTTAGGCTTGAATCCGAGGTTGGTTTGATGTTTTTATGTCGTTTTGAGCTTTCCAAAGGTCAGAACAAGTTTTAATGATGTTATGGGATGTGTTGGTATATTTGGTTGAGGTCCTGAGGGCCTCGGGTGAGTTTTGGGTTGTTATCAGAGTATGTTTGGCTTTAAAGAGACTATTGTTGTTGCTGTATTTCCTTCTGCTGGTTTATTTATATGCAATCGCAAAAGTTAGGCCGCGATCATGTAGGTCTAGCGAGGGCAACTGGGAAATTGTTCTAGGCAATCATGAACTTGGGTCTGGGAATACGAAGGTCGTGAAGTAGGCTATCGCGAACGTGTGGCTGAGGTTGAGATTGCGAAGAAGGATTTTGAGTAGTCGTAAGGTGAAGGAATCGCTCAACGTGATTGCGTAGTGAGGGTTGCGTTCGCATCACTGCATGAGCTTGTCATCCACAACCGTGTGTGTGTTTCTGCGATTGCATAAGGTTATATGAGTGGCAGTCCATTTTGGTTATTCGTGATCGCGAGGCTATTTCTGCGATTGTGATGAAGGAAATTAAATCCCTAGGCAAAATGTTTAAATCGGGGACTTTGATACTTTTGGCCATATTTCACCATTGTTGAGCGGTTTTGGAGCTTTTTGGGAGATATTGAAGAGGGATTCGATGGAAACACTAGGAGGTAAGATCATTGAGCCTAAAACTTACTTATATATTGATTTTCAATTTCTTAAACATGGAATTTATGGAAATTAGTTGTTAAAATTAGAGGTTTAGGGCTTGAAATTGGAGACAATGATTTACGGAATTGAGGGGTCGTTTGTGGCCTGATTTTGATGCTCTTGGTATGTATGAACTCGTGAGAGTGTAAGTATTCTAGTTTTGCGATTCTTATCGGAACTCGAGACGTGGTCTCAGGGGTGGGGTTTGACAATATCGAGATTTTAGAGTAAATTTGTTTATTTTCGCGTGAGTTTTATTCCTTTAGCCTATTTTAATGTTATGACTCTGATTTTGGATAGATTCGGGGCGAGTTGAGGCTGATTCGAGAGGCAAAGGCATTACGGGCTAGAGTTTGGACCGGATTAGGGTAAGTAATGATTGTAAATGTTGTCGTGAGGGTATTAAACCCCGTATTTCACATTGTTGTGCTATTCTGAGGTGATAAAAGCGCTAGATAATTAGCATAGAGTCATGCCCGTTGGGCATTGTGGCTTTGTCCATCCCGTCCAGCTATTAAGTCGTGTATTTGACTCAAAACTATTTGATATTATTGTGTTTTGGAAAGTATTACTATTTTTGGGGTTGAATGCTATGTTTGGGCCTTGTGCCGACAGTTTGGACCCTTAGGGGCTTTTTACTATTGTTTCCTCACTGTGTTTGATAATATTTACACTCAGTCTTTCTATGCTTTCAGTGATTTCATAACTCGGATTTTATTTACTCCGTTTGATTTTATAAATGATATTTTGAGTCAAGTACCTATTTTACTGTTAGCCCGAGGGGCTTGAGTGAGATCAGACTGAGTAAGGCAGAGGGCCTGTGTTGTGAGGATATCTTGGGATCGGGCTGCACACTGCAACATATGGTACTGATTTGTGATATATGAGACGCTGAGAGCCTGATTTATTATGCCACGAGGTGAATTGTTATGTGAGGCCGAGGGCATGATTAATTATGCCACGAGATGGATTCTTATAGCGCTTCGGAAGTAGGAGCCCCTTTGGAGTCTGTACACCATAGTGAGCACGGGTACCCAGTGTGAGTGACGTAATATTGTTCGAGAGGCTGTTGTTGTTACATGTTAGGGGCAAATCACGAGCGATTGTAAGGTAGCCCGAGGGGCTATTTCTGTTTATGGTACATGTTGTGCCCGAGGGGCTATTTGCGGTTCAACCATTTTTACTCACTGTTTCTTCACTTATTTGAAACTATTTAAAGATGTTTTAAAAGAAAAGGTTTTACTAAAATTGAGTTGTTTTAAGAGGTAATTGAGTTATGTACTATTTTGGAAATGTACTGTATTTATTGTAGTTCTATGACGTGGAATTTTCTATTTTCTTACTGCTCAGCTGCTTTTAGTTTTATTACTTACTGAGTTGGCATACTCACATTAGTCCCTGCACCTTGCATGCAGATCTTGTAGCCTTGAGACACGATAGTGAGTGCTCATCAGTCTTCCAGTAAGTCTCCGGAGTTGGCTAGGTAGTTGTTGGCATTCGCAGCCCAGCACTTCTCCTTCTTATCTTAGATTGTCTTAGTGTCACACCTCCTTTTTTAAGAAGTTTTAATACACCCCGTTAAGGGCGTAAAGGAGTTTTTCCAATTAAAGGACAATCGGAACGGGATTTATTTATTATTTTATTCAAAGTCACCACTTGGGAGATTAATGGTGTCCCAAGTAACTGGTTGAATCCCGAACCGAGGAAAATATGACTCTGTTAACAGTATGCGCACCAGAATCCGGATAAGGAATTCTGTTAACCCGGGAGAAGGTGTTAGGCATTTCCGGATTCCGTGGTTCTAGCACGGTCGCTCAAATGTTGTATTTGATTTTATATGATTCCCATATGTGTTCTATTTTTATGTGCCTTTTATTGATAACCCGATTTTATTCTATTTATTATTTATTTTTACAAGAATTACAACATCGTGAAAATGTATCTCGAACCACGTCGTACTAGTACGCTCGTGGCTTTTAACACATTTCGACTTCGTTGAGATTTGGATTTGGGTCACATAAATGTGCACCCGTATTTGGGAAGGTAATATTATTAACATACGCGCCTAAAGCGACTACGTGTTTATTAACTTTGGGGAAGACCGTGAAATTCGCTAAACGGTCCTCCTAATTTCTAATATTTTTTATAAGTCATTTTTGAGGGCCCCGCAATTTTATTCTTTTATTTTGGTGAAGCTCATCTCATTTATATTTTTAAAGGCCAATCCTAAGTAAACTATATTCCTTATTTGTTCTTGTCCTTAAGTCAAAGCGAAAAACCCTA
Source organism: Nicotiana glauca (assembly GCA_026770625.1). NCBI lineage: Eukaryota > Viridiplantae > Streptophyta > Magnoliopsida > Solanales > Solanaceae > Nicotiana > Nicotiana glauca. The sequence continues at coordinate 16,457 of MU751512.1, forward strand.
ATTAATTCGAGCATTTTATTATTGTGTATAAACAATCTCCCATTTTCAGATTTTTAACAAGCCCAATATACATATGTTATTAAGGGTTTATCGATAATAGGCCTTTAAACAAACCCAGGCCTTCACAATTTAAACTAAATATTGAATTGGGCCAGTACTTGAACGAACTGAGGCCCAAAATCTCATCAGGCCATTAGGCCTTACTCTGAACTGAAACTTAACGCAAACAGGAGACGAAACAGGATGAGTTGATTTTAAACATGTTCCTAAATGTTGTTCAATAATATTGTGAAAATTAACAGAACTTTTTTTTTATTTCCTTTATTTCATATTCAGATTTACTTATCAATTCATTTATCTATGAGTCCTAGATATCAACAAAATACAAATCTAACAAGAGGCGTGATTTTAAAAATCAAAACAGGCTAACATTGAATTATAGAAAATATTATTACCACTGAAACATCTGAAATTGTTATATTACTTGCTAATTTCTACAATCAAAGTTAAACTAAGCTATCAAAGTAAATTGAAATTAGTAAAAAGGTTTCCAGATTTCCTTATAGACTGACTGTTCGAAGCCATTTTAGATCTAACAACTATTTTACTAGCTCAATAAATTCTAAAGTTCTACTAAAATATTATTACAAATTAAGTATCAGTTCTAATATAGTAGTAAAACAGTCCGATAATTACAGTCCAATACAAATTTGGCTAATCCTATCAAATACAAGCTTCATATCTAATACTACGTCTATACTAATGTGATCAGACTTTAATATCAATAAACAACTTTCATAATTCACAGATATGAGGATATTTCTCGTGTTTTCACTTCAATTGTATTTCAATTCATCAACGTAGATACAACAGTGAAGGCAGAAGTTGTGTATTTGAGTTTAAAGATCAAAAACCTATTAGAAATAAAGGTCAGCAGTGATTAATCAGCAACAACAGCAGAGGACAGATCCACAAATCCAAAACACAGCTCCAATAACCAGATTTTAACCCACAGCAATAATAAAAATCCACAGAACCAAGCACTTGACTAACTCAATACCATTTCAACAACATTTGATAATCAGAACCAACCAGAATAAATTAAATAGACTTCAAATTGACTTAAAACTAATGAAACGGTGAGATTTTGAACTATTTCTACTGTTTTTTGATATTTTTTGAGATTTGAAAATGATAAATTTCGAAAGTAGAGATCTAGAATAGTAGAATTATTTCAAGGAGATTTTCAGATTGCTCAAACTTATAAAATGATGCATATAGGTGCCTATTTATAGATTTAAAAATGGAGAGAAGTTCAAACATTATTAATTACAAAGTAGTCCCTCTTTTATTTTAATTTTGTCCTTATTTTTATTAGTTATTCAATTAGATGCCCTTTATTTATTAAGAATTGTACCAATTGCCCTATCTAGAATCTTCTTCCCTTGGTATATTTACTTATTTGCCCCCGCCTCACTTAAAAAGTTACCCTATTACCCTTTACCTATACCCAAACTACCCCTACTTCATTAGTTTTATTACCAATATCCCATTTTGTATCCCCAAACTATCCCTAAATCCAAATCAAATTTGCCAAACGACCTAATACCCTTTTACCCTGAATTACTAATTAATTTTTAGAATTTTTAAAGCTGAATTACTACTAATTATTAACACTAATCAGAACTTTAACAAAAGAAGTATCTACAATCAAATCAGCTATAACCAATCTACTAACTATTCAAAACTTAAAAATCAAACAATTAGCAAAATTAACTAATTTCAGAAACATATGAAGTAAACAACTAAAATCATTTTAGAAATCTAACTATACGAAGAATCAGAATCTATTTGTTAAACCATAAAACTAATATCCAAACATTACACTGCTACTAACAAGAATTAATAAGCCTAGTTAACGAACAAAACTAAAAGAACAAATAATAAAAATAATTAGAACTCATGCAAGAAAAGAAAAGAAAAATAAATGCAGAAAAGGAAACTTAGCTTTCTTGTTTTCCGTTCATGCAATCTTTTTTGCTTTTCTTTTTCTTCTTTTTTTAGAGACCAAGTTCTCCAGCATCCAGAGGTTTTGGCGTTTAATCTTTTCTTGAATTTTGGTTACTGGAGCATTTTAATTTTACGCTCGAGCCGCTCCAGTAACTTTTATGGCTTAAAACCTTTACGACAGCGATGAGGGTCGTAAGGGGGTGATTTGGTATGATTTTGGGTTTATTTGGGTGAACTAGTGTTTACTGGAGTTAGGGTTCCGGCGACACTATTTGGGATATTCGAGGTGAACCAAGGGGATTCGAGGGAAAAGAGGTGGAGGTGTGAGATCAGGGGGTCTAAGCGGTTCTGGGGTATATTTTTTGGAGTGATTGCCATTGGTGTTGTCTCACGCCGGTAGGGTTCCGGTGGGGTTCTGGGGAATTTTGAGGCGGCTACGGGAAGATGAAGAAGAAGAAAGAGTTAAATGATTATGGGTTATAAGATGTTGATATATTAAAAGAGTATTAATAAATCTCGACCGTTAGATGAATTGAAATGAACGGATAAGATCTTTTGGCTATTAAACCGTGTCGTTTCTTTTAATGAAAAATCAACCTTGTCCGTCGGATGAAACTAATCAAAGGCTGAGATTAAAAGTTACAACATGTCGTCGTTTTATTTTGATGAGAAGATCAAGTTACAGCCGTTAGATCAATTTATTTCGACGGCTAGGATTAGATTGCTCAAAACGGGGTCGTTTGGTGGTGTCTCTATGAGCAGACCGAATGGGCATTAGTCCAACTGGTATGGGCAATTTATTTGGTCTTGGGGATTTTGGTTTTGGGCTGGTAATCAGTCCAGTTTTATATTAGTCCAAATCTTTTATTTTATATTTTTGCATTGTATTTTCCTTTCGTATTTTTGTATTTTATTTTTTCTTTTGTATTTTTGTATTTTATTTTTCTTTTATATGTTTTCTGATTTTATTAAATTGTTAAACTAGTTAAATTCTCTAATTTATTTAATATCTATTTTATGGTAATTTTCAATTAAAACACTAAAAGGCTATTTTTTGATTTTTCTTAAATTGTTTCAAAAAATGAATTAATACTAAAATTGTAAATCTAAAAATCCTAATGCATATGCATATTTTTTGTATTTTTAATATAAATTATTATGCAACTAATTAACGCAAAAATGCCATAAATATAAAAAAATTGTAAAAATAATGAAAAATTATTTTGTTTGGACTTTAGGAATAATTTGCTTAAGGCAAAAATCACGTGCTCACAGCTGACCATCTTTGCCCGGAAACACGAAGAGTTTTCGTGCAAAGACAAGTGAGCGGTAATGAGGGATTTTTGCTCATTCACATATTCCATGTGAAGCATTTTTTTGAAAGTTTGACTGCACCCTGCTTCAGAGGTTGCCTACATATCCCGAGCTAAACAGGAATTAGGTCAGTGTAGTTCAGGAGTGTCTGGTAGCTGGGACTACCAGGAAGCTGTGATTTCGCTGCTGTTGCTGCTGTTACTGCTTGCTGACCCCCCTTATTACACCATGTGAGGATAAAAAGAAGCTAGGCTAACATGTGCTCTATGATTTACAAAAAATCCTATCTATGCCTGATATCTCTTGTTCTTGTATTGCCTTGATCTTGCATCTTGTATTCTTTCAATGGAATTCTGGCTATTGCCTTGACTGTCTTTTGAAATATGTGTCCATTCTTCAGGTGACTCCTGCTTGCGATTGCTTGAAAAAGTATTCCCTTGTTCTTCAGGTGGGCTGCTGCTTGCGATTACCTTGAGAAAGTATTCCCTTATTCTTCAGGTGGGCTCCTGCTTACAACAAAATAGACAACCAAAGAAAATTTTCTGCCCTAGTATGGTGACTGGGCATATCATGTTATCAGATATTAAAATTTAAGGCTAGAATTTGGAGTTTACTTCCCTTGTTTTCCAGGTGGGTGCCTGCTTACTGCATTTGAAAAGATATTCCCTTTGTTCTTCAGGTGGGTGCCTGTTTACAAAGAAAAAATTTTCTGCCCCAGTTTGATAACTAGGCGCATGGTGTTCTGAATGTTAACTTGAGAGATAAGAGTTGTATTATACTTCCCTTGTTTTTCAGGTGGGTGTCTGCTTGCTGGACTTTGGAATGTATTCCCTTGTTCTTTCAGGTGGGCGCCTGCTTGCTGAAGTTTGGACAGTGTTCCCTTGTTATCCAGATGGGTTCCTGCTCATAAAGAAAATTTCTTTCTGCCCCTGTTTTAATCAAAGAATGATTTGTTAGTATAAAATGGTGGATAATTGCTGGCATTCTTGTTGGCCATGCTTCCGCTTCCGAACTTGCTCCGACTTGCTTCTTTGAACTTGTTTTGACTTGCCATGATTTCCCGGCTAACTTTCAAACTTTCTGATCCTGATGACCCAAATGTTTTCCTCATGTTACTGTCTTGGTGTTTCTGTTCCCCTTTCTGTGAAACCTTGCTTTTTCTTCTAATCATCTGATTACCCTTTGATGGGCTTTACATTGGTCTATTCTTTAACATATCCCGATCTCATTGCCATACAACTGGAAAACTGGTATTTAGCTTTGAATACAAATGTCTTATAGACATATTTTAAGAAAATGAAATGCAATGACCTCGAAGTTTTTGAGGATAGAAAGACTCTGAAAAGAGAAAGAGGGTAGGACTTATCTGAGTGGAAAGGCTGATTCCATTAATCATGCCATGCATTTTGGATTAACCAGCCTAGTCTGTCCAACCAATCAACTGTCGGTTTCCACATTTGCTGTTCCATTCTTCACAACCTGATCTTCACCGAAAACCCCAAACTTTTCTTGTTTTGCCATGTTTTAAACACCTTTCAACCACAGACTTCCTTCATTTGCCCGCTCTGAAAACTCACTTCTGCCTTACGGTGCCCGTGAGGTTTTTCACCAATAAGACTCTCTCTTTTTATTTCTCTCAACTCACATCGCCTTACGGTGCCCGTGAGGGTTTTCACCAATAAGACTCTCATTTTTAATTTTCTCATCTTCTGGTACCCAAGTGTTGTCCACAACATGATTCACCTTACCTGCTTGTATTGACATTTCTTAAAATTGATCAGAAGGTCTTTCTTTGGACCGTAATGTGGCTTTTGGATGGGTTTAGAAAGAAGGGTATAAAGGCTCAAAATATTTCAACGTGGGTTCAAAATTACAACTTTCGGAATCATATCTTTCACTAAAAACATAACTTCTGTCCCAGTTTCATTCTTAGGGATTCTGGGACTTTTCTTCGGTTGTGACTGAACCTCAGTGAGGCTGCCTACGTATCCTTTCAGGATAAAGTCAAACATAGTTCAGGTCATAAAATCGCTTCATTGTTGCGATGTTCCCTTCCTTCCATTCTTCTTCTTTCTTTTCTCTTTTCTTTTCTTTTTCTTTCTTTTCTTCTTTTTTTTTCTTTGCTTTTCTTTGTTTTCTGCTTTTGTTTCTACACTTGATTTCCCCGTTCAATCCTTGATTTTTGTTGTTGATTCCGAAAGAGTGATATGAAAAAAAATATAATAAGGCTCAAAGGGATAGCAATGGATAAAGTGTTTGGATAGCAGAAAAAAATACCTTCATCATTTCAATCTCAAAACATGTCAAATACAATCAGATACATAAAGATAAAAAAATCATACATAATATCTCTTGACTGCATCAGAATTGATAGCCATTTCTACACATTTCCCTTCACATCTGTTAGATATAATGCACCGTTGGACAACACTCGTGATACAACAAATGGCCCCTGCCAGTTGGGAGCGAACTTTCCTTTTGCTTCAGCCCAATGAGGTAGGATGCGCCTCAATACCAATTGTCCGATTTCAAATTTCCGCGGACGCACTTTCTTATTATAAGCTCGGGTCATTCTCTGTTGATACAATTGCGCATGACATACTGCTGCCAATCTCTTTTCATCGATCAAATTCAATTGTTCCAGACGGGCTTTGACCCATTCATCATCATCAATTTTCGCCTCCGCAATAATTCGAAGGGAAGGTATTTCAATTTCTACAGGTATCACGGCCTCCGTGCCATACACCAATGAATAAGTAGTTGCCCCTACTGAAGTGCGAACAGTAGTGCGATATCCCTGTAAAGCAAATGGTAATTTCTTATGCCACAACCTTTATCCTTCCACCATTTTCCGAAGTATTTTCTTGATATTCTTATTAGCTGCTTCAACTGCTCCATTCGCCTTAGGACGATATGGTGTGGAATTGCGGTGTGTGATTTTAAAATTCTGACATGTCTCCACCATCAAATGACTGTTAAAATTGGCACCATTATCTATGATGATCACCTTCGGAATTCTGAACAGGCAAATGATGTTTGTATACACAAACTCAACCACTGCTTTCTTGGTCATTGATTTGAACATTTTCGCCTCAACCCATTTAGTAAAATAATCAATGGCAACCAAAATAAACCTGTGCCCATTAGATGCTGCTGGCTCAATTGGCCCAATGACATCCATACCCCAAGCAACGAAGGGCCATGGTGCCAACATTGTATGCAATTCAGATGGTGGAGAATGAATTAAATCTCTATGTACTTGGCATTGATGACACTTGCGCACAAAGCTGATACAATCTCGTTCCATAGTAAGCCAGTAATATCCTGCTCGAAGAATTTTCTTTGCCAACACATACCCACTCATATGTGGTCCACAGACTCCCGCATGTACCTCGGCCATAATTGTTGTAGCTTGTTTTGCATCCATACACCTCAACAGACCAAGATATGGAGTTCTTTTGTACAAAACCCCTCCGCTAAAGAAAAATCCACTTGCCAATCGTCTGACAGCTCTCTTTTCATCCCCTGTGGCCTGTGCCAGATACACTCCCATTCTGAGGTATTCTTTAATGTCATGAAACCATATCTCACCATCAAGCTCCTCCTCCACTGTATTGCAATAAGCATGTTGATCTTGGACCTGAATCTGTAATGGGTCCACATAAGCCTTATCCGGATGATGCAACATTGAAGCTAGAGTGGCCAATGCATCAGCAACTTCATTGTGAATTCTCGGAATGTGCTTGAATTCTATGGACTTAAACTGCTGGCATAGTTCATGCAGACACTGCCGGTACGGTATGAGTTTTAAATCCAGTGTTTCCCATTCTCCTTCAATTTGATGTACCAAAAGATCCGAGTCTCCCATAACCAAGATCTCTTGGATGCCCATATCTATAGCCATCTTCAAACCCAAAATACATGCCTCATATTCAGCCATATTGTTGGTGCAGAAGAAACGAAGATGAGTTGTAACAGGGTAATGTTGCCCTATCTCTAAAATAAGTACCGCTCCTATCCCGACGCCTTTACTGTTGGCAGCCCCATCAAAGAATAATTTCCACCCAGGTTTGTCATCCTGCCCCGGTTCATCAATGTACATTGCCTCCTCATCAGGAAAATATGTTTTCAATGGTTCATATTCATCATCAACTGGATTCTCCGCTAAGTGATCAGCCACTGCGTGTGCTTTCATCGCAGTGTGGGTTACATAAACAATATCGAATTCTGTGAGCAGGATTTGCCATTTAGCTAGCCTCCCTGTGGGCATGGGTTTCTGAAAGATGTACTTCAACGGATCCAGCCGAGAGATAAGATAAGTGGTATATGCTGACAAATAATGTTTCAACTTTTGTGCCACCCAGGTCAAAGCACAACACGTCCTCTCCAATTGCGTGTATTTTACCTCGTAAGATGTGAACTTCTTGCTGAGGTAGTAAATTGCTTGAACTTTCTTCCCTGTGACATCACGCTGCCCCAGTACACAACCAAAGGAATTATCCAACACCGTCAAATAAAGGATCAGAGGTTTTCCTGGCTCAGATGAAACCAATACAAGCGGATTGGCCAAATACTCTTTGATTTTGTCAAATGCAGCCTGGCACTGGTCTGTCCATTTGACTGCAGCATCTTTCTTCAACAGCTTAAAGATAGGCTCGCAAGTTAAGGTAAGCTGAGCAATGAACCTGCTGATATAATTCAACCTGCCGAGGAAACTCATCACTTATTTCTTGCTCTTTGGCGGAGGCAATTCCTGGATAGCTTTGATTTTGGACGGGTCCAGTTCAATACCACGTCGGCTTACCACAAATCCCAACAGCTTCCCTGATGGCACTCCAAAAGCACACTTTGCTGGATTGAGTTTGAGATTGTACCTGCGAAGCCTCTGGAAAAACTTCCTCAGGTTATTAACATGATCGCACTGCTTCCTTGACTTGATAATTACATCATCCACATAGACTTCAATTTTCCGATGTATCATATCATGGAACATGGTGGTCATCGCCCTCATGTATGTTGCTCCTGCATTTTTCAGTCCAAATGGCATTACTCTATAACAGTATGTTCCCTAAGGTGTGATGAATGCCGTCTTTTCAGCATCTTCCTCATCCATCAGAATCTGGTGGTAACCCGCATAACAATCCACAAAAGAACCAATCTCATGTTTGGCACAATTGTCAATCAGTATGTGGATGTTTGGCAAAGGAAAATTGTGTTTTGGACTCGCCTTGTTGAGATCCCGATAATCAACATACACTCTGGTTTTTCCATCTTTCTTTGGCACAGGCATGACATTGGCTAACCAGGTGGGATATTTGGTAACCCGTATAACCTTCGCCTCAAATTGTTTATTGACTTCTTCTTTAATTTTCACACTGATGTCTGTCTTGAATTTTCTCAGCTTCTGCTTGACAGGCGGGCATTCTGAATAAGTGGGCAATTTGTGGACCACCAGATCAGTACTAAGACCCGGCATATCATCGTATGACCATGCAAAGATATCTTTGTATTCAAACAACAACTTGATCAATTCTTGCATGAGCGAGGCTTCCAAATGGACACTTATTTTTGTTTCACAAACATTTTCCCGGTCCCCCAGATTGATTTTTTCCGTGTCATTCAAGTTTGATTTGGGTTTTTCCTCATATTGACTCAATTCTTTACTAATTTTTTCCAAGGCTTCCTTGTCATCATACTCCACCTCATCATCACATTCAATTTCTTGTATAACAATTTCACATTGATTATCAAGACTAGGCCGGGAATTCCTCATGCATGACACATCATTGAAATCAGCATAAAATGGACTGTACAAGAAAAAGAATAGAAAAACAAAATAAAGGCTATCAGGAATGGAGAGAGAAAGAAATTGCATTTCATTGAAATTTGTAAGATAACAAGGTTTAACTCATCCAAACGGACGGAATATAGAAATCCAAATTACAACCTTGAAAATAATCCAGATTTAATACTCAAAAAGAAAATAAAAAACTAACTACCGCAACTCCTTCCAAGTTGGAAGAGGAGTAGCTTCCCAGTTATTAAGATTGGCCT
>MU751517.1:6724-26917 GCA_026770625.1 Nicotiana glauca
CGGAGTTGGCCATCTCGTCTCTACCCCTTCGGGATTAGGCGGGATACTCACTGAGTACACGTTGATTACGTACTCATACTACACTTCTGTGCATTTTTGTTGCACAGGTACATGATATTTTAGCGACCTACTAGGCGCAGCAGCACGGACGATCCGGGGACTAGGTGGGTTGCAGTATGCAAGGCGGCCCACAGCTTTTAAAGTCCCTTCCTAGTAACTGTATATATTTTTTTCTTTTCTGTCCATTGTATTCCGGACGAATATTGTGTTGTATTCTATGTTTTAATCAGTAGTTGCTCATGCACTTGTGACACCGGGTTTCTGGGATGGTTTCAGTGAATCCTTGTACTAGTTGGTATTATTTAAGTTTAAATTAGAGAAATGATCTTATTTTATGCGAAAAAGGAGGAAAAACCTTAGATTTTCAAAAATATTAAAAGAGGGAATTAATTGGTAATTAATTGGTTGGCCTGACAGCGATGTCCGGCGCCATCACGACCCGTAGTGGATTTGGGTCGTGACAAGTATATACTCAAAAGAATGAGAGGAAGGAAAATTACCCATGAAATCTATTCCCCAAACATCAAATAATTTACATACCTGTATTGATTTCAATGGTCTTTCATCTTATTTAGTGATGTTACCTGTTCTTTGACACCTGTCACATTGTGCAACATATGCTCGGGCATCTTTAAAGAGAGCCGGGCAGAAAAATCTAGCTTCTAAAACTTTAAAGGCTATTTGATTTGCTGCATAATGACCTCCAATTGCTCCATCATGACAGTGATAAAATTGTGTACATCTCTTCCTCTGACACACATCTTCTAATGATATTATCTGCCGTAAAAAACTTTACGATCTCTTTTTTTAGTACTTCCTGCATTGCTGGATTCTATCTCCTCTGGGGATGGACTATTGGCCTGTAGCTATCCTCCATGAGAATTATGTGCGTACAAATAGCCGAATTAATCCCTTTGATATCTTCCAAGACTCCTTTATGTGTGTTCAACACTTCAATCAATTTTTCTTCTTGTCCTGCAGTAAGTGAAGATGAAATAATTACTGGAAATAATTCTTCCTCAAGAAACATATTTTAAATGATATGGGAGAACTTTGAGTTCAATTTTTGGTTGAACTTGTTCTGGTTGCATCTCCTCCTCTTCAGAATCTTTTTCTAGTATTTCGGCTCCTCTTCTGATGATAGGATCATCATCTTGTATGGTGCCAGATTTGGCCAAACACCTTTCCATTGAGTATGGAATCAACTTATCATCTTTGAATTTGTCTGTAAGATAATTAAGCACGTCAATCGAAAAACATGAAGATGATGTCTCATCTCCTGAAAATCTTAATATCTTTTGCATATAAAAAATGACTCTTTCTTCATCAATTCTCAAAATCAGTTGTCCTTGATGGACATCTATGATTGCTCTACCTGTGACAAGAAATGGTCTACCCAAAATAATTGCTTCATTAGGACATTCCTTCATTTCAAGTACTATAAAATCTATAGGGAAAACAAACTTATCTACTCTTATGAGCACATTTTCAATTATTCTCTTAGGTTTCTTAGTACTTTGATCTGCAAACTGAAGAGAAACACCTATGTCTTTCATTTCACCAAGATTTAATTTTCTAAAGATAGAAAATGGCATCAAGTTAATTGAAGCTCCAGAATCACAAAGTGCTTTTTCAAAATATACTCTTCCCAAAGTGCATGGAATTGTAAAACCACCTGGATCACCAAGTTTTTGTGGTAGCTTATTTTAACGTATAACACTGCATTTTTCAGTAAGCATCACCACAGAAGCTTGTTCCAATTTCCTTTTACTTGACAAAATTTCTTTTAGGAATTTGGCATAAGAAGGCAATTGCAACAAAGCATCAGTGAAAGGAATATAAATGTGGATTTGTTTTAAAATCTTCAAAAACTTTGAAAATTGATTATCAAGATTTTCTCTTTTTAGTTTTTGGAAAAGGAATTGTCACAGGGAAATGAGTCAAGTTTCAACATTCTTTTCTTCTTTTTTCTTGACTTCTTTATCTTCAGATAATTTAGAGGGTATTTCAACATTCTTACTATTGTTTACCTGTTGTTCTGTATGGGTTGCATAGGGTTCATCAAGCTCCTTACCTGACCGTAAGACGATGGCCTTAAGGTGCTCCTTGGATTTTTCTCTGTATTGCTTGGCAAGGGGCCTTGAATCTTTTCTGACACAAGAGTTTCTAGTTGGCATAGTTGCATTTCCAGATTTTTGAGGGCTGAACCCTGATTTTCCATCTTTTCATCAGTGACCTCAATGTACTTATACAAAAGGTCATCAAGACTTGAATGAGCTTGTTGAGGCCTTTACTGATATGGCCCTGCTTGTTGATAAGGTCTATAGTTTGGTTGCACACAGTTCTAATTCTGGTATCCCGACGGACCTTGTACTTGTTGCTTCTGGAAGCTTTGAGAGTTCTCTGCACCATTTGGATTGCTCAATTGAAATTCTGGATGTTTTTGTGCCATTGGACTCCCAAAAGGGTATGGTTTATAATTGACAGAATGGACCTGCTCGTCATTATGATTGTTTGCTTGACATACATGGTTCAGATGGTTTCCTTCACACATGTCACAAGCCTCAGATTGGCTTGGTTGTTGTGTATTCACCTGAAAAGATTCAATCTTTTGTGCCAAAGAAACAATTTGTTGTGTTAGTGTATTTAAAGCATCAACCTGATTTACCATAGCAACCTTCTTGATGATTATACTTTCAGATGGCTATTGGATGACATTCTCAGAAATGTCGTTCAACAATTGCAATGCTTCCTCCGTGGTCTTTCCCATCACAGAACCTCCTACAGCTGCATCAATCACATTTCTAGCAGAGGGTTTTAACCCGTGATAAAAAAATATACAGTTGCATGTGTTCAGGAATGTAATGGTGTGGATATTTTCTTAACATTAATTTTAATCTTTTCCAAGCTTGATAAACTGACTCAGTGTCAGTCTGCAAGAAATTAGAGATATCTTGTGGTTTTAGTAGGGGAAAAATATTTATTTAAAAATTTCTGAGTCATTTGGTCCCATGTGATAATGGAACCTTGTAGCAAACTTCGCAACCAAGTCTTGTCATCTCCTTTTAAATAAAAAGGAAATAACCTTAACTTGATAGCTTCAGGAGGTACGTCATTATACTTAGCTATTTCAACAAGTTCCAGAAAGTCAATTAAATGACTGTGTGGATCTTCACTTGCGTCTCTAGTGAAGATGTATGACTGTTGAATTATTTGAATCAGGCCAGTCCTTATTTCAAAGTTGTTGGCTGTCGCTGGAGGTTTTCTGACACTAGATTCACAGTTGAAACGGTCAGGTCTAGCATAATCTCTTAGGATTCTGTTTGCTGGCCTTGGTACTACCTCATCAAACTGATCCTCCACATAGACTGGTGGTTGAATGTATTCTACTCCCTGATTCTCCATTCCTTCATCAGCTATACTATGAGAAGATGATGTTTTTCCTTTCCTGCACAATCGAAGAGATTTTTCAATTTCTGGATTGTAACTAGCCAACTTTTTTGTAGAAGAGTGGGTCATAAACTGCTTAAAATTTTAAAGAGAAAAAAAATTAATAATAGTTTCTAAAGCAGTACTAGTAGTTAATAAAATAACTAATGAAAAATTTAAAGACAAAAAAAGTACGATAATATATATTAAATATAAGTAAAGGTAGTACTAGTAAATAATAGTAATTAGAAATAAATTTAGAATACTATTTATAGGTAAAAGTGCTAGTAATCTTATACTAAATATACTAAAGGAAAGTTAATAATAGAAGTAGTAGGAAGAAGTACTAGTTAGTAGATAGTGAAAATACTAACAGAAATAATAATAATAAATTCTCAAATTAGTAACAAAATATTTAATCTGAAGTAGATCTATGCCAATCCCTGGCAACGACGCCAAAAATATGACGAGGCCAATATGTATTGGAATTTCGTGCTCGTACTCTGTCAAATTCTAATATAGTTTAAGATATCGTCCTGCAGAGACTGGATAATCTACGCTACAGACTTGTAATATTTTAACTACTATTTGAGGAAATTAAATTGATGAAAAGTGAGTGAGGTATAAAATTTGTTAATTACTTAAACTAAACAAAATATTTTTGGAAGATTTATAATTTAAAAAGGAGTTGGGAATCATTGAATTCACTTGATAATATTACTATAATAAAATATCAATTTCTACATTTATTTCTCTAAAGAATAATTGCTTTTTTCTAATAAAATTATATTTTGCTCACTAAGAAATAATCAATTAATAACACTCTGTGAGAATTATGTTAATTAATCAATTTAAGACTAGTGACATTTAAACCGAAATATTTTTCTTGCTTGAATTGTGCTAAAAGAAAGTAAAAACTTCATAAGAATATTTTTACCAAGGAACAATAATCTTGCCTCCAATAATTCCTCCGTGAGAATTAAAACTGAGGTAAGCAAGATTACTGACTTGAAATAATAGTTTACTCAAAAATTACTTTCGCACTGCTATTTTATTCATCAGTTATTATATATTAATTTTTCTCTGCGAGAATTATAAAGTTAATATATGAATAATTTAGAGATAAAATATGTATATGTGATGATAGAGTAATTAAAAACTATTATTTTAGCACTGTATGAAATGTATATAAAAAGTTTCAAGCCAAGCATATATAAAAAGTAAGATAATATTATAAAATATAACAAGCTTCATCAACTATGCCAACAAAAGAAATTACTCCATTATGGAGTAAGAAAAGCTAAAAAAGATATTTATAAGACTAGAAATATTTAAAAGACTAAGAAAATATTTTTATTATAAAGAAAGAAGATCAAGACTAGTTCTTGTCTTATAAAGTTTTTTTCCCTTATACAAAGAGAGCTTGCTATTTATAGGAAAAGATGAATAGCTTTTGTCATATTTCACTTTTGCGAATGTAAAATCCATGTATGCGAAGTGACCTTTGTGTACGTAGATTCTATATATGCAACTATGACACTTGTGCTTCACTTTTAATTTCATGAGTTAGTCTTGCAAATATAGCTTCCATGTATGCAAAGTGACCTTTGTGTAGGTAAATTCAATATATGTAAGTATGACACTTGTTTCCTTCTATTTGGACTAAAATCATGTTTATAGAAATCCATAATTTAATGTATTACTGACCTCATTATTGGACCACTAGTATGTGTCGAAGTCGACTATCTCGTCTCTACTTCTTCGAGATTAGACGGAATACTCATTGAGTACATGTTATTTACGTACTCATACTACACTTCGGTGCATTTTTGTTGCACATGTATATGCAACTCTAGTGGCTTAGTGGAATCACGACATGGTTGACACGGAGAGTAGGTGAGCTGTATTTTCTCGAGGCGATCTGTAGTCAGCAGAGTCTCTTCAATTATCTGTATTTATTTTTTGTCCCATATTGTGTTCCGGACAGTTATTGTACTTTATTCAATCTTTTAGAAATTGCTCATGCACTTGTGACACCGGGTTCTGGGATAGTTTGGAAGTATTTTGTAATGACTGCTTATCATTTAAATTTGATTGAGGCAACTATCTTTTAAATTACTAAATTTTGAAGGAAAATCCTAAATTTCAAAGGTAGTAGAACGAGAATTTGATTAAGTAAATTGGTTGGCTTCCCTGATAGCAGTGTCCGGCACCATCGCGACCCTTGATGGATTTTGGGTCGTGATAACATGGTATTAGAGCACTAGGTTCCCTTAGGTCTCACGAGTCATAAGCAAGTCTAGTAGAGTCTCGCGGATCGGTACGGAGACGTCTGTACTTATCCTCGGGAGGCTGCATGACTGTTAGGAGTACTTCCCTTCTTGATTCCTTATCGTGCGATTTGATCTTTGGAGGCGTATGCCTTTAATTCATTCCTACTCAATCTTACGCGACGCAAAACACTTGTTATAAATTGAGAATTGAAGAATCATAATGGTACTACGGATGTGGTGTAGGATGTTTCTCCCGGTGTAGTTGATTGGATTATTATCGTCGCCTTATGGAAGGATATTTTAATGTTCCAACTCAGTAACGGTACTTCTGAGAGCTCTGAGGTTAGGCACAAGTTGTCGTGATGCTTATAAACGATTGTTCCGCAGTAGTGATATGATAGTAGGATGTTTGCCTATGTGTCGTGGCAGCGAATAACTTGAAAGGAGGTTTACTTAGTGAATAATCAAGATATTCAGTATTTTATGCCCGATAGGGAAAAGGCAGTTGGACTAAGGATGGTCAGATGTGGGCTGGTGGGAGTAATGAGACTTGGTATTTGCGAGCGTGGTGGAGCTTTCTTCTATGATGGGGTGTCGTTGCCCTAATTGAACGTACTAACTTTGTCGGTGTTATGATCCGCTACAATTCACCTTTGGGGAGAGATATTGTGAAATAGTATTGAAGATACAACTGTCAGATATCACAGGGTGCGGTAGTTCAGGATTAAATCAGTATTTCTAATGTTGACGGTTCGATAAAGATGACCTTTCAGAAAGGTTTAAAGTTAGCAGAAATTGCGAGTTCAAGTGCCACGAAGATAGATTTTTATTTAAGACATCCACTGAATATCAAAGGACGAGGAAGGACATATGGAAAGCGTCATGCGATGTTCAGAATTTTTAAAAAGGACATGTATATGAAGCGAAGGTTGATTAGTCGATTAAGGGGATGAGTTCTGCCAAAGTGGGAGAGTGGCGGAGTTGCATATGGGCTTTGCAGTGGGATGACCATGTACCTTAAGGAGAGTTTGGAGCGATTTAAGGATATTAGTGCTTGGTTATTGGGGTATACAGATCTAATTTGAAGTAGGGGTTTTTGTGCGGCAGGAGATTTAATATAACGGAAAGGAACCGCTTAGATGAAGAAGGGTGCATCATAACTTTGAATTGGAAGGATGTTGCCACACATTTAAATGATGTCCACGAGGGGTAAATGGACCTGTGCAGCTGGAGAGTGAGCTCAGACTCATGATGGGTTATTGATGTCATAGTGATTGTACCCCGTGCAGAAGCGTTGGAAGATGCCGAGGATAGATTTCTATAGGTGGGTTACCCGAGTGAGCAGGTTAGCGGTCACGTGGTTGGCGAGGCTTTTGCGAAGAATTCTATCGGTTATATAGCAAAAGGATCGATTGTGCAAATGTGTTTGGTGAGTCAGAATATAAGAATGGAATTTTACAGAAAGATTTCGAGAACTTTGGCAGTTGATTGCGCAAGGTTATGTCAATAAGAGATAAAGAGGACGGGTGAATGCCCGATTTGTGAAATAATGGTTTCAAGCTAAGTGGGAGAGTCCCACCGCTTATGATTGGGTTGCATGGTTAACTACATGCGAGATTTTTGGTTATTAGCATA
Source organism: Nicotiana glauca (assembly GCA_026770625.1). Classification (NCBI taxonomy): domain Eukaryota; kingdom Viridiplantae; phylum Streptophyta; class Magnoliopsida; order Solanales; family Solanaceae; genus Nicotiana; species Nicotiana glauca. Next base: position 14,122 of record MU751517.1, read on the forward strand.
TCGATGGGCTATTTCAGCTACGGGAAAGGACCATAAGTGGTAATCTGAGCAAAGGAATTATTAAAGGTGGGCTATCATTGGCCTTATTGTCTCATGTTCAGACTTGGGGAAAGATTCAGGATTTTTCTTCGTATAGATGTGGGTTCCAAGGGAAGCAATTCGGCGGGTTCTTCTCCAAGAGGGTATACATGTGATAGAAGACTCATGGAGTTGATTATATTCGGGGCCAAGTCAGCGCGGGTGGCTCTCAACAACAGTCATATTAAATTCATAAGATGAGGTATGGTGCCTAATGATTTCGAGCGTATAGGTATGGTTAAGAATAAAGCTTGTTAGCAGCCTATGAGAAGAGGCACAAAATGTTCTATGATGTTTTGGCTTGCGATATAGCAACTGGGAGGTATGAAATGGTTCATGTGATTTGAGACAACATGGTCTCGCAGTTCAAGGTCACTTGGGGTGAGTGCTGATAGAGTGTGGTAAGTGTTGGATGGAGTTATTATTGTTTCAATGGCAATCAAGGATAAATTGGACGAAGATAGATTGGTTAGCCATAATTGAGTTCGCATATTGGTGGTGGAGATCAGTTTCTTTCGTGTGATCAAGTTATGCAAGTGATTTGTAGCAGTACGTGTGAGGCTTGTCGGCTACCGAAATTGATGTTATTCAGATGTAATCCACTGTTATGGCCTGTTTCATGTAGGCGGACCCCGGAGGGGTTATGGTGGGGTAGGCCCCTACTTAGGGATTTGCATATTTCTACGGTTATAAGAATTTACCTGTGTGTTGATATGTTCCTTCGAAGTGAGTTCAGTGAAAAACTTTTATGTGATGAAGTGTTAACCTATTAGTGGTTCTGGAGTTATGATGAAGAATCATGTCCTATCCTATATCGGCACGTTGGGTGCAGTGAGTGGTATGGAATTTGAAGTGAGGATCAAGGTTGCAGTCGGTGTTGGTAAGGATGTCACGAGCTCGGATGAGCAGGAAGGGAGTTTTGATGTTCAAAGCAAGTTGGTATTGTCTGCAGCGTCGCTAGGGATCGGTGTTCTGTGAGAAAGGCTTTGCATCCTGGTTAAGGATTCTTGATCGCTTTTCAGCGTTAGTTAGATGTACGGACCTGTTATGTGTTTCGAAAGGTTGTGGGAGCGTGTCCCACAGGAAGATTGTATAAGTGTGGCATGTAGTCACTCGATTGATCTAAGATTTAAACCAAGTATGAGCATTGTGGTAATATCATTAATTTGAGAATTTATGCCTAGAGGGCACTCTGTTTATTGGGTTGTGGACTGTGGAGGAATTATCCGGTTATGATGGTTGTTCTTATGCGTTATGAAATAAAGGAGAGTTAGTATGGACCTTGGAAAGGTTATTAGCATAGTCAGTGCAATCAGAATCGGTTTGAGGTCGGTGGATAGATTCAAATGTGAATATGGGCTCTATATCAGGCCATACGTGTTCATTTCAGTAATACGCTTCTTATGGAGGAGTAGTCAGGGTGTTATTTCGTTGCCAGATATTTCATGTATGATGCATTGTGCCGTGTGAGTTGTGAGACGGTTTGAGAAATTGCTTATGTGTTGAGGATCCGCGAAGAAATGATGTTATATGAGCCAAATGGCTCTTGAGATTCAGATTGTATGTCGCACCTCAGTTGTGCTTGAGTTTTGTAGCTTGTAGTGCTATATGTCCCCTTAGGGATGGTATTATGCACCTAGCGTGCTTGTGACCGAAATTCGATATTTTATCATAATGAGCAAATTTAGCTTGATGTGCAATCTCCTTATGCGAGATCTATGTGTGGATCGGGTGGCACGCCGCCATGGGTATGTTATTTGGATCGGGTTGCGCGCCGCAATAGTGTGATGTTGAGTATAGTTTTCTATATGCTATTTTTGTATGCCTCGCTTCCTATTTTCTAAGGAAAGTCCGTATTAGTGCGGGAGTTAGGTAATTCCTTTCAGAGTTTGTTTTCCTTTTGTATCGCGGTCGAATTGGTGGCCTCTTGGCACATGGTAGCATTATATGAGACTTTTGATAATGTCTGGGGTGGCTTATTGCCTGAGTAGTCGTATCGGATGAGACGAGATCCCTTGATCTAGGATCAGTGCAATCCGACTATATGAAGTATATTATGGAGATAAGACCATCATTTGGTTCAGAATGAGGTGATAGTTTTTGTTAGTGGTATAGACCTAATGATTTGTTGATTCGGCAGTTGGTCATGAGTTTCTACATATCTCTTCGTCATGGCGGTATTGTAAGAATTAGAGAAAGACCTATGTAGGTCATGAGGTGCAATGGGAGCATCAGATTCGAGAAATCTTGATTTAATTGATCAGAGAATGTTATTGTGGATCTATGAGTAAAAGTGGTACAAGTTGTGAATTCAGCTAAGGTATGCAGTCGTGTTTTGGGGCTGTGTGTAGTTATTGATGCGGTGAGCGTATATTGGAAGAAGGTCTGGCATAGAATTCCGGATGTTGGAATTAGGCTCTAAGGCCTATTTGCTTGAATAGAAGAGAATATCTTCAGAATTTATCGAGCTAATGTGCTCAACCAAGTTGTGGCAGCACGGGAAGGTGCATGAGAAGTTGAACAGTGATTTCAGGCTAACCCAGTGTAGTTCTCAGCATGTTCGAGGACGAACATATGTTTAAGTGGGAGAGAATGTAACGACCCGACCGATTGTTTTGAGATCTAGCGTGTTATTCAGCAGTTTGAGGCCATGAACCGCTTCATTTTAGGCATTATGACTTGTATGCGTGGTCGGAATCAAGTTTCGGGAAGTTCAGAGTTGATTTGGAGAGAGAATTCTCATTTCGGAAGCTTAAAGTCGAAAGAATTAACTAAGATTGGATTTTTAAGTAAACGACCTCGGAATTGGGACATGAAGGTTCCAGCAGGTTCGTATGATGATTTCGGACTTGGGTGTATGCCCATATCGGGTTCTGGATGACTCGGGAGAGTTTTGGTGCCTATTGTGGAAAGTAGCATTTTGAAAGAAATTTCATAAGTTTGGGTTGAAATGCATTTCAGTGATATCGATGTCCGTTTGGGATTTCGAGTTTGGGAGAATTAGAGACGAAACTGAAGTTCTAGTCCGTATAGTGATTCTGGAGTTGGGAGTGCGATCGGAAGTGAATTCGGAGGTTCGTAGGTCATTTTGAAGCCATTTGGCTAAAGATAGAAATTCGAAGGTTTTTGAGAGGTTTGACCTGAAGTGGACTTTTTGATATCAGGGTCGGAATCCGATTCCAGAAGTTGGAGTAGGTCCGCAATGTCGAATATGACTTGTGTGCAAAATTTGAGGTCAATCGGACATGATTTGATAGGTTTAAGCATCGAAAGTAGAAGTTGGAAGTTCTAAAGTTCATAAAGCTTGGATTGGGGGTTGATTTATGATTTTAGTGTTGTTTGATGTGATTTGAGGCCTCGAGCAAGTCCGTAACGTGTTTTGGGTCTGGTTGGTACGATTGGTTGGGGTCCCAGGGCCTCGGGTGGATTTCGGGTGATTAACAGATCAAAATTTGGAATTTTTGGATAGCTGAAGGGGCTGGTTGCTGGTATAACCGCTTCTGCGGTGGGTGAACCACAGAAGCGGCCCTGCAGAAGCGGGAAAGGGAGTTGCAAAAGCGGATTTTGGTCAGGGGCTCGAGGACCGCAGATAAGGTCAAGGTTCTGCAGAAGCGGGACCGCATCTGAGGAAGGTATGTCGCAGAAGCGGAAAAGGGCGGCCTAGGGAGGACCGAAAAGGCGGCATTTTTAACCGCACCTACGGAACCGCAGAAGCAGTCAAGGGACCACAGGTGCGGAAATAGCTGAGGCAGTGAGGTCTTTTAAGATCCGGGGTTTGGGTTCATTTCAATCCCATTTTCTTCCATTGGAGCCGATGGGAGAAACTTTGAGGTGCCATTTTCATCACTCGCCATGAGGCAAGTAATTTATACTAGCTTTGAGTTAAATACAAAGTTTATGTATGGATTTAGACAAGGAATTTGTGAAAAAACTTGGGGTTTGAGGGAAGACCTAGAAATTTGATAATCTTGGATTTTGACCATGATTTTGGGTATAAAATTTAGAGAAAATCATATATTTGAGTTCGTGAGTTTATGGGTAAAGTTTATCTTCAAAAAATTTCAGATTTCCGGGCACGTGGACCCGAGGGCATTTTCGTAAACTTTCGATCGGGGTTAGGAATTTCTACAAATTGGATTGTAATGAGTAATTAAGTATATATTAATGAATTTGCATAATTATTGGCTAGTTTTGTAGTGTTGTACATTGATTCGAGTCTTCGGAAGGGCGTGGAATGCCGGTTATGGATCTTGGGAGCGAGGTGAGTCTCCTTTCTAACCTTGTAAGAGGGAATTGTCCCCATAGGTGAAATAATTGATTATGTGCTCCTATTTGTGGGGACTACGTACGTACGAGGTGATGAGAGTCCGTGCGTAGCTACTATTATGCTATTGTCTGGGTAGTTAGGACCCAAAATCATGCTATACTTGGATTATTTACGAACCTATCGATAGCTTGAACTGCTTAAACCACATCGAATTAGTAAACGAATTTCTAAAAGGGTTTAAACTTCATTTTCCTAAATTATTAAAGAGAATTGGCTTTTCTTCGGATAATTTCTCCATGTTGACTTCTTGATTGGCTGTCTGTCTGTGTGTGTTTATTTTGGAATGGGCCGAACGCCTCGGTAGATTAAATAGATGCATCTATAGGCGCGCCGTCGACCCTCGGCAAGTGCACAGTTTATTTCTGTTGGATCGGGCCGTCGCCTCGGCATAATATGCACATGCTTGTATTGCTGCCTTGAACTTAATTAAGTTATTATTGCCTCTTCATGGCTTGAAAATATTTGGATAATTATGAAAAGAAATTTTGGAAATTTCCTATAAAAGAATTAATTGTTTACTTGCTTTCTTCTATTTGGACTAAAATCATGTTTATAGAAATCCATAATTTAATGTATTACTGACCTCATTATTGGACCACTAGTATATGTCGAAGTCGACTATCTCGTCTCTACTTCTTCGAGATTAGATGAGATACTCATTGAGTACACGTTGTTTACGTATTTATACTACACTTCTGTGTATTTTTGTAACACATATATATGCAACTCTGGTGGCTTAGTGGCATCGCGACATGGTTGACACAGAGACTAGGTGAGCTGTATTTTTTCGAGGCGATCTGCAGCCAGCAGAGTCTCTTCAATTATCTGTATTTATTTTCTGTCCCATATTGTGTTCCAGACAGTTATTGTACTTTATTGATCTCTTAGAAATTGCTCATGCACTTGTGACACCGGGTTGTGAGATAGTTTGGAAGTATTTTGTAATGACTGCTTATCATTTAAAATTGATTGAGGCAACTATCTTTTAAATTACTAAATTTTGAAGGAAAATCCTAGATTTCAAAGGTAGTAGAACGAGAATTTGATTAAGTAAATGGTTGGCTTGCCTGACAGCAGTGTCCGGCGCCTTCGCGACCCTTGGTGGATTTAGGGTCTTGACAACGATGATGTGTGCAACTGTGGCTTTGCTTCATTCACTTGTCTTTTTCATAATTTTTTTTCCTACAAGAATTGTTAGAAAATATGCGAGAATATGTTATTATTATTCATATTTATTTTAAAAACTTATTTTTTATATATGAAATTACATGAATAATTTATATCCATCAGAAGATATTCTGGAGCAAAATTGAATAATTTGGAGCTTTGAAGTCTGAGTAAAAATCCAAGAATTTAAATCGGGATCGCGTTCAGGGGTCGAGGATCAAGTCTGGATATCGAAAAGTAAAAAAAAAAAAAAACTCTGAGAGTTTTGCACTATAGCGCCGCATGGGGTGCCGCAAGGCGTGGTTCGTCAGTGCAAAGTGGTCTGTCTGACAAAAATCTACTCTATGAAAAGTCCTTCTAGCGCGATGCCGGGCGCGACATAGGGCACGTTATGCCTTTGTATTTTCACCGTCTAATATTCCCACTTCAACTTGAAAAGGTAGTTTCGTCCGGGCCCATTCTTATATGGTATAAATACAAAAAAATTACGATCTTTAGAGGACTTTTGACCTACAGAATATTGGGAAAGCATTGAAGACTCTAAGGTACAAAGATTTATCATTCTTTCCTCAACTTAACATTCGAGTTTGGATTGAATTCATATTTTCTTATTCTTTAACTCTATTTGTGATGATTTTCTCCATGATTATGGAGTAGTTTACATTTGGGTTTGATACATATGGTATTGTAATTGATATTTGTGAATTTTCAATGTAGTTATTTTGCATGAATTCGTTTATGGAGCTTTGAATTAATTACAATTTTGTTCACCGAATTAATTAAATCGAAGAAGGAATATTTGGTAATTTTCTGTGCATTATCTGGGTTGGTTTAACTTGGGGATTCATCTAAGTAATCGAGAGAGCTTTCTGAATTGTTGATTAAACCATAAGAGATATTCAAGAGACATTTTTCTAACAATACACCATTAATATGTTCTTGCATATCTTCACCGTGCTTCATATTAGGTTATTCTGTCGAGTCCGAGTTTAATCGAAAGAGAAATCTTGACCTTACATTTAAGCTAATTATCTAGTGAATTCGTGAGAATCATTAGAACCTTAGAAGTGAACTGAACCAGAGCTAGTTCCAGAATAGATATCCTATACCTATCTTGTCGCAACCCTTATTTCTCATATTTTTTACTAACCGTTTTAGTTCAACACTCATTCTCTATGATCAAGTCTAATTATTAGTAATCTTAAGTTAGTAAATAATTGTAGTAAGTAATCACTTCAAATCAAAGTGTTAATCATCCTGAATCGTGTTTAAGACAAAAATTACTTGAACATTGTTTAAATTCTATTCATGTGGAGACGATAATTAAATTATACTATCTTTGGTTACGAGCATTAATTTCGGTTGTATTTTGCGCTCGTCAAATTTTGGCGTCGTTGACAAGGATTGTCAATCAATAGTGTTCTTTCTATTTTTTTGAGTTCCTTTTTCAAGATTTCTTTTATAGTACCTAACAAGTGCTAGGGTGAAAAGTTTGAATAAAATGCTCTTGATATCGAACTCTAAATGTTCTGGATATGGAGTACAACCAACCTAAAAAAATAGTTGAAAAACTAGCAACTGAAGATTATCACAAGTGTGCTATTTATTTTAAATGTAGTGAAAATTATACATAGGTTAATTCTCAAGTAGGTAAGTATTCCTACTATAGTTCATCTTTTGAAAAATCTCACTCTGTTTCTAGTCCTTACAGGTATGAGGTTTTATATGGGCACAATCTTAACTCTAGATGGAACGAATATCGTTATTATGACCTAAATGAAAGCGAAGTGAGTCAACCACCTTAAAAGGATGATGATAGTTTAGAATAGCTTATGTTAGGTACATGAATAATATTGAAGAGAGACTTATACAAATTATGAAGCCATTAAGAACCTAACAACGCAAGTGAGCCAAACAGTAAGTATACTTTTAAGAAAGCTCATTGCATGGTGATAGTGAATATATTGAATATATAGAGGAGATACCCTATAAGAATAAGCCTACCCAAGAAGATGAGCATCTACATATATGATTTTTCACCATGCATGATTCAATTGAGATGATTGAAAATGAGGCTTTGGTTGATTGTGAAGCAATAAAAGAAGAGTTCAAACCTCCATCCACCTTTCCATATTTACAACCTTTATTAGAAGAGAATGAGAAATATATGGTCCTAAACATACTAGAAGAATATCCATATGAAAATTTTCTCTTCTTATTCTATAATTGATCATGTGGATTTTATTTTTGAGAATTTACAGGAAGATGCAAGGAGTGATCTTGTAAAAGAATGCAAAAAGAAGTTGAGGATCATCCTGTAAGAATAATTTACCACTCAAAATAAGTCCAAGAAAGAAAGAAAAGAGTGTGTCTTACAAATATCATTTGATAAATTTGGCCTAATGAGCTCTATAACGAATCCAACAACAACAACAATAACCCAGTATATTCCCATAAGTGGGGTCTGAGGAGGGTAATATGTACGCAGACCTTACCCCTACCCCGAGGGGCAGAGAGGTTATTTCCAGGAGACCCTCGGCTCATAGCTCTATAACGAATCCAAAGGAGAAAAAAGGAGGAATAAATTCAGAATTATGAGTTGAGTTTATAAGTTCTCGAAAACGAAAAAAATTCAGGGGAGTTGTTTTTATCTCTTATTTTTTATTTGTGTGTCATGGGGACATGCCATAATTTTTTGGTATATTTTTCATGATTTTCTTAGAAAATAAAAAAAATAAACTTTTTCCGATGATGGATCTCCTAGACAGTTTTCTTGAGGGTTCAAAGTCAAAACACACATGCAAAAAAAAAAGAAGAAAAATTTGAAAAAATAAAGTGTCTTTTATTTAGTTTTATTTTTTAGATAGTGTAACAATTCTCCCTTGATTTTTTTGTGCCATGGTTCTTTACAAGGATTTTATTTGAATTGGCTGTAGTTAGTTTTTTTCCCTTTCTTAGGAGTAGGAAATCTGGTATCATTGCACTAATGTGAAGCAATATTTCTTGAATTTGCTATGCTTTAAGAGTAGTTAGTGACTTTATTGTGACGCCTAAGCTCCTTTTTTGACTCCCGTATAAGTGCCTTAAAATATTTGATTTGGATTATGCTTAATTTCTTTGACTAGAGAGTCAGGATAGATCCGGTGCTGAGTAAATTATGTGCCAAGGTGTAAGTAAGGTTTGTTGATATTCTGTGCATGTCATTTGATGTCTAGAACTTACCCCGTGTGTTTGCAATGCGAAATTACAGTCTTGCTCAGTCTAGGAAGTGATAGAGACATTTCTTTGTTGAGCCATACATATGCCTTTTTACCCACCTAATTATATGTATCCTAGTTAGCCCCGTTGAACCTATACTCTTATTTCTTTGGCAGCCATATTACAAGTCTGGTCCTTTTATTTGGATGGACTATCTGTTTGAACCTTAACTCTCTTTAGCACTTAAAATTATTATGAGTTTGTTAAATGCTAAGTAGAGATATGATTGGATTTTTGAATGGAATTGAAAAAAATATAGAAAAGTGCACTGTTTAAAAAATTATGAGAGCCACTTATAAAGAATTGGAAAAAAGTGAACTTGCATGGGAAAAGAAAATAAGAACTTGGAAAAACGAGAGTTTGTGTATGCATTACAAAGAAAAAATAATAATTCCTTGCTACTGTTGGTTCTCATCTTGTTTGTATTTAAAGAATTGAAAGTTTTGTGCTATTATTTTTGTGAAGGCTGGGGTGTGATTCAACACAAGTGTTGGGTTTGAAATGTTATTGTATGTGTATTAAAGTGTTTGGGGAGATGCAGTCATTTTTATCCAAAATATATCCTACCAGTCCCGCAATCTACATTACAACCAAATTAAGTCCTACTTAAACCTTGACTGAATGTGCTCAAATTAGTGGAGTATTATAGTACGAGCAAGCCTATGGTATGTTTTCTATGACACATGAATTTTATTTATGAGAATGAGTGAATTCTTTCTATATTGAGTTCCTAATTATTTTTGAATTTTATTGTGTGTGGAACTACTCTATATTTTTGGTGTGATGGCACATGATTTGCGAAATAAAGGTAAATTCTTTAGCCTCTATGTTAGAGCAAGTAAGCAGGTTTTGAAAAATATGTGGTGCTTGTGAGTAGAGTCTTGAGGCTGAGTGGTTACACTATGGTGCTTAGTCTACTTTAGTTATTTTTGGCATGATGAGTTAGGGAGGTTGTTTGATGAAAAAACCATATCTATATGAAGTATACTTTGATTGATCGATATGAGCAACAGTTTAAGTGTGGGGTGTTGATGGTAGGCTAGAAACTCATGTTTTAGCAAGTATTTTGCACTCTAATTGTTGAGTATTGAGGTTTTGATGATTAACAAAGTTTTTTCGAGAAAAAGCTCTAAGAACCAGGTCCTCAAGGTAGCTTCTTAACTGCTCTAAGAACCAGGTCCTCAAGGTTGATGATCGCACGTTCTTACAGGGCAGTGTCTTTATCACAAAGTTACTCAAGTCTGAGTTCGTTGGAAGAGGACTGCTAAACATGATAAGGGTTGTTGTCAAAGAAGATATGCTTGAATAAGTGAGAGATAATAGTCCCAATATTTGTGGATTCCTTGGAGCAGTAAGAGTCCTATCAAACGAGAAGCTGACTATGTATAGGATTCCTAAAAGATATCGGAATCTAGGGAGTTTAACTACTATCTGTTTGGACTGCTGAGATTATATGCTTTTGTACATCAACCGAGGAACTACATTTTCTATACTCACGTCGATTACTAGTGTTAGTGTTCTTCTTGAGTCTGTTTAGTAAATGTGTTTTAAGAAATAGAGTTGTTATCAAAAGTGTCACATATAATCAGTGAGTTGGAGTGATTTTTTGGTTTTGCAAGTTAGAGTAACTTGTTAGTGAAATAGTTAAAGTAGGAGAATTGGAGAGTATTGAGTTACAGGTCTTTTAATCGATACATGTTGCTAATTGTTTTAGTGAAATTGAATCTAAAATCCCATGTAGTATGTCATGGTTTTTGCACCTTTTGAGTCGAGTGATATTTCACATAAAATTTTTGACTTTATTTTACTGTTTATTTTGCTTAGGCTTAAGGAGTAAGGTAATGAACCAAGTTCTTTAGTAATCTATAAAGGCACTCAATCTAAAAATTGGTATCAGATCGAGTTCTCTCTCACACACGGTTTACACCTACAGAAATCTTGAAAGCAAAATGAGTGCCCCATCCGACATTAACGAAGGACAATCAACTACTAGACCACCCATGTTTATTGAAAATTACTACAGTTGGTGGAAAGTAAGAATGGAGAATTTCCTGACGACTGAAGACTATGAGTTATGGACCATAGTGAATCAAGGTCCCATTAAAAAAAGGGACAAAATAAAAACCGTCCCCAAAGATTCCTCTGAATTTGTAGCACCAGTTTTCGGAACTATGGAAAAGAATGCAAATGCCAAGAAGATCCTTATATGTGGACTTTGTCCTGATGAATACGACAATATATAAAATTGCTTTAATACAAAGGAGATATATGATGCACTTCAAACTACTCATGAAAGAACAAACCAAGTGAATAGATCACAGATTGAATTGCTTTTGAGGAACTATTAGCTCTTCTCCATGAAAGAGTCTGAGCCCATTCAGGAGATGATGACTAGGTTTACTATAATAATAAATAAACTGAAATCACTTGGAAAGGTATTCACTTCAGAAGAGTTGGTTAGCAAAGTTCTAAGAATTCTTCCAGCTTCATGAGAATCAAGCACATCTATTCAGGAAGCAAAAGAGTTGGATAAGATCTCACTTGATGAGTTTGTTAGAGACTTAAAGATTCATCAGATGAGAAAGATAGAACTGTGCAAGGAAGAACCAAGGAGGGATAAGGCTTTGGTTCTTAATGTATACGAAGAAGATGAATCTGATAGTGATGAACTTGACCTAGCAATGCTTGCTAAGTTCAAGAAGTTCATGAGAAATTCCAAAAATGCATCTAAGAGAGAAAATAGTGGTAAAACTAAGTAGATCGACAAAGCTTCATATGATGGGTAATACAAGTGTAACAAGCTAGACCACATGGTCAAAGACTGCTTAATGTGGGAAACTAAATAGAAGAAAGAAAAAGCTGAAAATAGAAACGGGAAAAACTGAAAGAGAAGGGTCCAAACAAAGGGAAAATCTCAGGCAAAGGATTGACTAAAATAATGATGCAGGCTTTTCTAGCTGCATATGAGGATAATGGAAGTGATAAAAAGGAAGAGAAAAAGGACGAGGACATAAGTCTCTATGCTATGATTGATGCACATATGGTAGTGGAGACTGACCCTCTAGTACAACTAGGAATTCACATTGGAAGACCTCTATTTGATAGACATCACTACGATGAATGGAAGTTTCATATGGAAATGTTCCTTCAGGACACTGACTTTGACCTATGGTTAATTGTCAATCATGGACCAATTATCCCCACCAAAGTGGATAGTAAATTAAACAAATGTGACAAGATAGAAGGGGATTATGATGATGAATATCATTAGGTAATCTAGAAAAAATGCTAAAGCAAAGGACCTGCTCTCTCTACAGAAGTTTACCAAGAAATGTTCTCTACAAGGTATCCTTTTGCATTTCTGTTCATGATATATGGAGGACCTTGGAGACTGATTTTGGAGATGAAAACATTAAATTCACGCTGATGGCAATTGAAGAAAGTCAAATAGAAGAAGAATTGATAGGGATAATGGCCATAAGTGATTCAGAGACTAAAGATTAAACAAATCAGGTAAGTATCTCTAACTTGAAGGAAAATATTCATGCTATGTATAAAAAATAGCTAATGGCCATAATTGTGACAATGATGAGTGAGATAGACTAGATGAGTGCTGGAAATGATTAGTTAATAAGTAACATTTCATGTATTATAGTTGACCTCAAGGAACTTGAATCTATCAAAGATGATCTTGAAGGACATGTCAAAGACCTTAAGAATCAGGTTCTTGAGCTCACTTCTAAAAATGAAAAGTTACCTGATACACACGGTAAAGAAAAAATGAGTGATCTGCAAGATAAGCTTGGTAAGAATAATCTTTGTAATACTGAATATAGGAATATAGTATTGCAAAAAAATATTGAAAAAGAAAAATATGAACTATCTAGGCTAAGCAAGTGGCATAAATCCTCAGATGCACTAATGTACACGATGAAATGGGGGGGGGGGGGTTTTTTTTTTAAAAAG
>MU751517.1:27924-39447 GCA_026770625.1 Nicotiana glauca
TTTACAAAGGGCTTCCGAAGATCGCCTCGAAGGCTCGATACCTCGAGTCGGCTACTTTTCTTAAAACCTGTAGAACCTGGCCTAGGGATAATGTTGGCCGAGACACCGACGAGCATGGGAGGCCTCCGAAGAGCGCATACGGATTCGACTAAGTCTACCTAGGCAGCCTAAACATTGGCCTACATATGCGCCATGAAGCTAGTTAGCTGTCCCATCCTGCTTCCTTTATCACTCAACGTATCTTGTACAAAGTTTGGACTCCCCTTATTATAAAAGAGGAGTCGTTAACACTCTGTAAGGGGAATCCAACTTTTCTACACAAGAGAAATAATCTCTCTCTCTCTCTCTCTCTTTCTTTTCTCTCTAACTTACTTACTCGAGGCTACTTTTTATATTTATTGCTTTCATACTTTCTCTTCATTTATTGCTTGGTATTGGCCATAAAGAGCCTTCGTTAATCATATCTTAATTGTTATCCCCTCCCCGTTTATCCCCGATAGATCGAGCTCGAGCCAAATATCGACCTCGAGGCCTTCTATCGACCAGTCCGAAGCTCGGGTAACAAGCCTTTCGGTTTGATCACTGCCCTGTTTTAACTCGTATTTCATCGTTAAACCCCATACACCTAGCATCAACTGCTATAACAACTAGCATAAAAATAGAGCACATATTTTTAGAGTCCCATTTACAAATTTAATTATTCTTACCATTTTCACAGTAAACAGTTTGGCGCCCACCGTAGGGCTAAAAATGATAGTGATTATTTTCTTGCTAGTTTTATTACACAAACACAAGTTATACCTTTTCTTGTACATAAGATCCTTTGATTTCAGGTCAAAATGTCTGGCTCAGTAAATAGAGTTGAGAACGACAACATCAAAACCACGGGGAAAATGGCGTGGTTGTTCCGGCTGTTGGCGCACCGCCACAGAATCTCGATAATGTGCCCGGACCAATTTTAGCGGATGCGGATTCACAGGATTCACAACAGGTCAACGAAGCTTCACACACCGATAAGAGCATACGGCATGACGACCAACAGAAAGCCCAAAAGACCCCAGCCCGGGAAGAATATGAAGTTATCCTTCATGTTATTTTTGAAATGTTGCAAGTACAACAGTGAGTCATCGCTCAGTTACAAAGCCATCCAAAGACTCCCAGCTCAACAGTGCCGGAAATAGCCCCCCCAGCCGAACATGTACCCAAGAGATAGAGCAATAACGGATCGGTAGTCGATTTTGCCATCGTAAAAATACTAGAGGACCTCACCAAAAAGATCAAGTCGGGAGAGAAAATGATAGCAACCAACGACAAGAAGGTTGAGACTTACAACTATAGGGTCGACCAGATCCTGGGTGTGCCCCCAGTCCTCAAGTGCTTGGATTCGAAGAAGTTCATACAAAAATGCCGTTCCCCGAGGAAGCGACCCCGAAACCCATTCCAAAGAAGTTCAGGATGCCGAAACTCCCTAAGTAAAATGGGACCACCGACCCTAATGAACACATTACTGCCTTCACCTGTGCGGTAAAAGGCAACGATATAAAGAATGACGATATCAACTCTGTATTGCTGAAAAAATTCGTGGAAATACTCTAGAAGGGGGCCATGATGTGGTATCACAACTTGGATACTAATTCCATAGATTCATTCGCCATGCTAGCAGACTCCTTCGTAAAGGTACATGCCGGTGCCATCAAAGTGGCAATGAGGAAATCCGACATTTTCAAATCAAGCAAAGAGAGAACGAGATGCTGCGAGAATTTGTGTCTCGCTTATAGATGGAATAGAGGGAGCTACCGCCAGTCTCCGACGACTGGGCAGTGCAGGACTTTACCCAAGGTCTGAACGAATGAAGCTCGGTGGCTTCAAAATAGTTGAAATAGAACTTGATCGAGTATCCAGCTATGACCTGGTCAGATATCCACAACCGGTACCAGTCGAAGATCAAGGCCGAGGATGACCAGTTAGGAGCCCATTCGTGCTCAATATACCCAAGTAGGCTCCCGAAAAAGGAACCAAAATCAAATAAATAAAGGTATCAGCCATACCTTAAAGATAGGGGGAATGCCCCGAGGCGCAAGCTACCTTGCAATGATCAAAGTGTGGATCGAGGACAGGACCCTCGAGGGCTCATCAACAAAGCCAGTTTAGATTGAAATGTGGTGCCACCATGTGCGCCCAATTTACCACAATACAACTTTAGCATCGATGTGTCAGACATCGTGTTAGCCATTAGTAAAATCAGAGATGCCAAATGGACCAAACCTATACGGTTAGATCCTTTACAAAGGAATTACAACTTAGTATGCGAGTTTCACAACATGCACGTCCACAGGACCGAGGATTGTTATCAGCTACGAGAAAAGGTAGCTCGACTGCT
Source organism: Nicotiana glauca (assembly GCA_026770625.1). Taxonomy (NCBI): domain Eukaryota; kingdom Viridiplantae; phylum Streptophyta; class Magnoliopsida; order Solanales; family Solanaceae; genus Nicotiana; species Nicotiana glauca. The sequence goes on from MU751517.1 coordinate 30,305, forward strand.
TAACAAAGGACATCTTTGGGAATTACTTAGTAATCGAGTCAAAAATCAATTCCGGGAAAGGGAGGCAACCAAGAAGAACGAGGCGAACAAGCCGCAACATGTCATCCACATGATCATAGGGGGTGCCGATTCACTGTAAGAACTTGTAATGAGAAGAACAAAAATATCCATCACCAGAGAGAAGTGGACCCGGGGATATATTCCCGAGGAAGCCCTCACATTCAGCGAAGAAAATACCGAGACCTTGTCTCAACCTCACAATGACGTGCTAGTAATATCCTTCCTCATAAATTATTTTTAAAATAAAATGTGTACTCGTAGATCCAGGTAGCTCGACTAACATTGTAAGTTCGAGGGTGATAGAGCAGCTCGGATTGCTCGACCAAATTGTGCCCGCCACTCGAGTCCTCAAGGGATTCAACATGGCAAGCAAAACAATGAAAGGAGAAATCATCCTTCTGGTCATCGTGGTTGGCATGACCCAAGACACTAAATTCCATCTCATCGAAGGAGAGATGAGTATAACACCTTATTCCGGCGTCCGTGGATACACTGCATGTGAGCAGTGCCGTCCACCCTTCACTAGATGATTAAATTCCCAACAACGGACAGAATTAAAACCGTCTACGGGGATCAACATGCGACAAGGGAAATGTTTGCAATAAACAATGTGGTACCAATGTTCGTACCTCCGCCTCCTAGTAAAACAAAAAGCGAATCGAGCCTCACTCTCGATTGTAGCGAATCAATCCCGAGGCGTCGCCAGCATATCTCACTTTGAGGTACGACCATCTCCCTTTTTTTATTTCGAATTTTGGACTAATCCTTATGCAGGCACTCCGATCGGAGCGGTTAGAACACTAACCCTGCCCGAAGACCTTAAGGTTCTTAAACGCACCCGTTGCACTCTTTTCCTTCGATCGAGTTTTTGTCCCAAAAGAAGGGTTTTTACTGGTGAGGTGTTTAACGACGCAACGTCTGCAAGCTACCTAAGGGAAACTCAGCAAGTGCTCAAAATTTCTTTTTCAGCCAACTTTGAATGATGAGGGGCATCCCCCCAGAAAGCCACCCGCTTGAGAAAGTCGTGAAATGAAAAATCGGGTTCCTATAGGAAAAGAATGTACCGGTCAAAACGGTCAAAACGAACCGTGTCCATATAGCCAGGCCCCCATCGGCAAATACGTGTACTATTGTACCAAACAATCAAAGAATACCTTTTGTCAAAAACACCTTTACAAGATGAGGTAACAATCCCTCCATAAAACATATCCCAAACACTCGGAGACTGACGTCGGTAATTAAACACTTAGACGACCTCCGGGTCGGAACTCTAAAATCATAAAATCTTCGGGTAAGGCAATGCAAATACGCTAAACATCACCAACATCGAAGATACCTTGAGTACTAGGAGACTTAGCGTCAACGATTTGGCACCCACATGACTCAGTGTCAGAACTCTGTGCTCATAAGGCCCCAACAAGGAAATTTCGAGCTCACGACTAACGGCCTTCGGGTCTAAACAAACTCGATGACTTGAAGACTGTCGTCAATTGCCATTCACTGGAAAACCCGAGTTCGTAAGACCCCGAGTGGGCAGAATTGGTCCATCTAGATCTATTTTATATAGCAACAGAAACTGTAAGACCTCAACAGGCACGGAAATTTGTAAGACCATAACATGCATGAAAACTTTTGCAAGACCTTACTAGAGGCATAAAACTCAATCCCGAAGTTTAGGCTATATGCGGTATTTGTAAGATTCCCGAAAGGGCATACCCTCGATGTAGATGCCTAAACTATCACTCAGGATCAAAAAGGGCTTCGACCAAATAGATATGACTAAGATCAAAATGGATGCTTTAGCCAAATTAATGCGATTCGGGGACGCCCGACCGTCGCTAACAAAATCATAGGCCATTACTTCGAATCTACTTCGAAAAGAACTGGTTAAAATAGGCTACCCTCAACTGGAAAACGAGCTTCGACCATGTCAGCTCCAAATTACAAGGCTTCAAGATACTCAACCTACGAGCTAAGCCTTCCGAGGTGCTCAAAAATTACTGCTAACGACTTGAAATCAAGGTTCTTCTCAAACCGACGACGGGTCAGGCAAAATTATTTCAAAAAGACTTTAAAGAGAGGAAAACAAAGCCTACATATACCTAAGGGCAAAAGTGTAAGAGCCATAGTCGCCAGCCAAATGAGCCTCAGGGCCATACACTAAAAAGTCACAATGACCAAAAGCGTAAGAGCCACTGTTACCAGCTAAAAAATTTAAAACTTGAGGATTAAAATGAGCTCGAGTCGTAACTCGATTCAGAGACTGGATCCAAAATAGTTAACTATACATGCCTAAGGGCACAGCGTAAGAGCCATCATCGCCTCACGAGCCTCAGGGCCATATACTTGAAAGGTTACTTCTACCCGAGGCGTAAGCGCCGTCGTCATCTATTCGTGCAAGCACAAAAAACTTGAGGGTCAATTAAGCTCGATTAGCAACCCGACTCAAAGACTGAACCCAAAATAGTTAAAATGCAAATTCCCAAGGACAAGGCGTAAGAGCCATTGACATGCATTAAAGCTTGAAGGTCAAGTAGGATCGAGGCAAAACCTGACTCGGAGACTAAGCCCAAAGCAGCTGAGCAAATCATAAGAGCTCTAATGCCAGCTTGCATTAAAAGCCGCATTAGCTAAAGCATGGAAGACCCTCTAGGCGTGCCTGATGAGCTGCGAAATCGTATTGCGAATCTAAGGATTCTCGCAAAACTCCGAGACCATCCCGGTCAAAAGCAAAGAAGAAAGGGATACATAAGAGGTAAAACTTCAGGTTCTCTCTTATTTGCATATGCAAAAGGTGCATTCTCCATCTACAAACGTGCTCTACGAATATCACATACAAAACGGCAAGGTCTATACTCCACTTCAGAGGTCTACAACCTATCAGCCTCGTCTTCACTCTCCGCGATGTCGGCAAGAAGTGATCGAGCATCATGCTCACCCGCCCTCGCTCGAGCTAGCTTTTCTGGGAGAGAAAAACCCCTGCCACCAACCTCTTCAAGTACCTCTCTTTGGGATCTGCAGCGAACATATTCCTCAATCCTCTTTTCACGGTCGAAGGCCCTCTTCAACTCGGTTTAGACATCAATTGCATCCTTTAAATGAATAACCATCTCCTGATCAGCCTTATCCTAACTCAATGCTGCTTCAGCCCGAGCATCGATGATTTCAGCCTTGACGTTCTGGAGTTTGGACTCGAGCTTTGTAATTATATCCACTTGAACTAAAGAGTTCTAAGTGGAGTCGGACCTCAAAGGCAAGAGCTCTAGCTAAGGCACCTTTCTCCTCTGAAGCTTGAACTTGAGCCCGAGGTTAAAGGTTAACCCAGAAGGTTAAAAAGCGAAATGCATACTCAGCCAGGACGGGAAGTTACCTGCTCCATCAAATAACTCTTGTGATTCAAGCTTTGGTGCGCCTCATATAGCCGGAAGCCAACTCAATTCCCCTCTCCTAGCAAAGGAGCCTTATAGATATACAATCATACGGAGCTTTCCAGAGCCTAGTTTCATGACGGAGCAGCTCGGACCTAAGCCTGCTAAAGGCCTGCAGACGAAAAATTCGATAAGAAAGGGAAGGAACGGGGTTAGAAAGACCTACAGTGAAGCTCACCGCAAAATGAAGCCGGTAGACTTCCTCAAAGGCCGAGTGCACGTTTGCTAGTCCAGTCTCCTCAGTCCTGGAAGGATCAAACCTGGACGAGGCATAATCACTTTGAGGGGCCATCTTTCCAAAAGTAGAAACTTTGAGTGCAGCAGGCTCGAGCGATATCTCCGCCTCATAGGCCCGGCCCTGCTTCGCCTTGTCATGGTCGCCATCACCCTGTGAGTACACGCCCCGTTTGTTATTATCATCTTTCAACTCAGAAGTTGGAAATACCTTCCTCTGGAGGAGCACGACATCGCCTTTCGAGGCCCCCCGATACCTACGACAGCAAGATTGATACATGAAAAGGAAAAGAATGCCTCTCCAAATGAGTAAGGGGCAAGGAAGAAGCAATATACGCACACACCATGAAGTTCGGCCTCCCATCCACCCCGGGATATGGATCGACACCTGTGCCTATCGAAAATCGAGTGGGTCGTCAGCTTTCGAACCCAATCAAGCACGTCAGGAACGTCATCAGACACCCATGAAATCACCGAGGGAAAGAAAGAAACACGATTACAAAACCCAGCCTTCACTATGAGCAGTATCAAGAAAGCACGGTACGCCCCACTCGCGCATACAATTCCATTCCTCGGGGAATAACATAAGCTCCATAGGGATAACATCAGCTATTTAGATCTGGACGAACCAACTGACCCACTCTCGATCTCCATTCTCCTTATTATCAACAACAAAAGGTGTAGACGAACGACACCACAAGGTTTAGAGACCTCGACCATGAAAGGTTCGGTACAACCCAACAAGGTGATCGAGCATGAATTCAAGCCCTGCCTTCTCCACAAAAGACCTCATCACCATCGATGTTTGACAAAACAACAAATGTACCATGTTAAAATAACCCGATGCTTTAAACAAAAATCGAGTATGACCCTATTGATGGGATCTGATGCGAAAGGGTACAAGTACACATTCGGAGACCCGTCGACAAGAAGTCAAGCTTCAAGAAACCAATAATACCATCTTTAGCCCCGAGATGGTATCCGATCTCGAGGACCTCCATCAGAAAGAAAATAGGCTTCGAAAAGCCTTCAACGCCATTATAGAGCTCAAGGCGGTACCCGATCTCGCAGTTTTTCTCTCTAAAAAGAAAAAGAATCACTTCAAGATTCGCCCATGAGGGATAAAGATATCACCTAGGTATAGGCAATCCCTCAATGGAAGCCTACCTGCAACACCTTAAAAGACTATCTACATCAAGTTCAAAGCAAATATCCAAGTGCACAAAGATGACCCTCACATGGGTACCGCTCTCAAGAACTTCGGAACTCAACGTACTATCTCCATGTGACTCGAAGGGCCTGATGGCTTGAATCTATCAGACCAACTTAGGCTTGGTCCGAGGTATGAGGAGGGGCTCGGAAAGGAGCCATTTCAATCGGCTGAAGATCGGGAAAAATGCTCGCACCCGAGTTAGATATCAGCAATCATCAACAAAGTGAAACATTCAAAGTCCTCGAAGTGTGAAAGAATATACAATAACACGGCAAGTATCAAAGATAGAAATCAAGAAAGTATCTTTATATTCATAAATATTCGTCTACAACGGCCGTCGAAGGGTCCTTACATATGATTAAAAAGCCCACAAATGGTCTCTACTCAGAAACAAAGAAGTAAAGGGATACGTATGGTGAAAGCCTAGATTCTAGTCTATGCCCGAAGGTCCACGTCAGCAGCAACATCTGCCTCGATAGCAATATCTACGGATATAATTTCCCCCGACTGCATGACCTCAAAGACAATATCTTCCAAAGCATTATCCCCTCGGGAGCCTCACCTCGACCCTACAGAATGGCATCTATAAAAGAGAAGATGTGGAAGGAGAAAGCGATGAAGAAGAGCAAAATGACGAAGGAGAAGCCGGGAGGAGCAGAGAAATGGCTAGGCAAAAAAATCTGGCTAGCATGAGCTTTGCCAATACTACTGTAAAGCCACTTATTGGGAAATTGCCCCGGCGTGGGAGACAACAGTCAGCAGATAACGCTGCCGTGCCCCTAGAAATCCAAAGAGGATGTAATACGCCAAGCCGGGGGAGAAGGGTGAGCAGTGGTGTATAATCTGAGCCCCCTCTTGTGCGGCGGTGTATGATTCGAATATTTCCTCGAGTTGGAAGAAATCGGTCCTCATTTTCATCGCCTCAAACTAACAATAGCGACAACAACAACAACAACAACAACAACAACAAAGACAACAACATCAAGGCAGCACAACTTCGTTCGACCAGAGAAGGTCCGGGAGACAAGCCATAGCACGCATGATGCTGAACTAAAATCTTGAGGCTGTGGGCCTCAAACATGGTGAAATAACAAATAATGAAGATATCTAGAAAGGAGGAAATGATAGATATTAGAAGATTCTTGGATGAAAAATTCATCACAAGAAGCCCCATTTATAGAAGAGGAGGGCAAGGTAACCGGCGATGCTATTATCGCCCTCGAAAAATGTAACGACAGATGCATTCAATATGTTTGTGGGAGCTGAATCATTGACTACATTATGACCCCGAAGAACGAGGAATCGTGACACGTCAAATGGCCCTGAAAAGGCGAGATGGTGAAACATTTTGGCACTCATGAAGGGTTGCAACATCAGCACGACGTCATTATGGTAGCCCATAGAGTGTGATGTCATAATCATTTCTTATTGATTCTATCTAAAAAATGCGGAGACTATATAAACACGGTGAAATTGGAGGGACCAATTTCTCATTGACAAAGGGCTTTCGGAGATCGCCTCGAAGGCTCGATACCTCGAGTTGGTTACTTCCCTTAAACCTTGTTGACACCCGGCCTGGGGATAATGTTGGTCGAGGCCCCGACGAGCATGGGAGGCCTCCAAAAAGTGCATACAGATTTGACTAAGTCCACTTGGGCAGCCTAGACATTGGCCTACGTACGCACTATAAAGCTAGTTAGATGTCCCATCCTGCTTCCTTTATCACTCAACGTATCTTGTACTAAGTTTGGACTCCCTCTCTTATAAAAGGGGAGTCGTTAACACTCTATAAGGGTCATCCAACTATTCTACACAAGAGCAATAATATCTCTCTCTCTCTCTCTTTTCTCTCTAACTTACTCACTCGAGGCTACTTTTTACATTTATTGCTTTCATACTTGCTCTTCATTTATTTCTTGGTATTGTCCATAAAGAGCCTTATTTAGTCATATCTTAACTGTTATCCCCTCCTCGGTTATCCCCAATAGCTCGAGCTCGAGCCAGATATCGACCTCGAGGCCTTCTATCGACCAGTCTGAAGCCCTAGTAACGAGCCTTTCGATTTGATTACTACCCCATTTTAACTCGTATTTCATCGTTAAACCCAATACGCCTAGCATCAACTGCTCTAACAACTAGCATAAAAATAGATCACGTATTTTTAGAGTCCTATTTATAAATTTAATTGTTGTTATCATTTTCACGGTATACAACTAAATTGGCTAAATGAAAACTGCATCACTAACAAATCAGGAGTTGGCTATAGAAAAACTATACCCAAGTTTGATCCAAATATGTAGGAATTCCTGATAACAAGATATGCACTCATTGTGGGAAGGTAGGACCCTTAAGAGATACTTGTCCTGCCTTAATTCATGCTCAGTTTAAGAACATATTTGGTCTTGCTAAAAAATGTAAAGAAGGAAGAAGAACAAAAGTCAAGCCCTTGTTCAAACTAAGTATATTAAGGTCAATAAGAAAGAACTGTTACTCCTCTTCTCTTCTGGGCCAGAAGAGATCCGATTCATCATTTTTAAAATAAAAAGGGACCTAAGCTTATCAGGGATCCCAAAACTAACTTGTAATTTTTGGTGCAGGATAAAGTGAAACAAAACAATCAAGACTGATATCTAGATAGTGGATGCTCAAGATATATGACCGGAGAAAAGAAAAACTTTCTCTCACTGATATCCTTCCAAGAATGGAGTGTGTCATTTGGAAATGGGAAAATGGGCCAGATAACATGTATTGGTAAGGTGGTAAGTCACTCTCTCATGCTATATAAGATGTGTATTATGTAGTAAGTCTTAAACATAATCTTCTTAGCATCTCTCAAATGTGTGATGCCGAAAATGAGGTAAAGTTTAATTCCATAATCTACATTGTCATTAAGTTGGATACTAATAAAACTGTGTTAAAATATAAGATACATAGCAATGTCTACAAGATATCCATTATGTCTCTTCCTCAGAGTGAGCACACATGCTTAAGTATAGTGTAAGATGTCCCATTGTTATGGCATACGAGACTGGGACATGCCAGTCTATCTCAACTCAGCAAGCTGGTAGCAAAGGACCTGATCCTTGGATGTGTTCACCTCAGACAAAATGTGTGATGCTTGTGTCAGATGGAACATGTAAGGTCATATTTTAAATCTAAAAAGGTTGTCAGCACTTCTAAACCCCGGGAACTCCTTCACATGAACCTATGTGGACAAATGAGAGTGAGGAGTAGGGGAGGAAAAATGTATGTATTTTCCATTGTAGATAATTTTTCTAGGTGCACATGGACCCTATTTCTGGCATTCAAGGATGAAACTTTTGATGTTTTCTGTGTGTTTGTCAGAATGATTTAACAGAAACTGGGTTGTGATATTTTATGTGTAAGCATGTGATTTTTGCCCTACATGAAGATAACTCCTAAAAAATAGACTAAAATAATTTTAATTAATTTTTAGGTATTTTTTTTCTTTATTTAGTTGCATGGAATGCATTTTTAACATTTTTAAAAAAAAAATCATAGAAAAAAAAACATAAAAAATATCAAATTTTAATTTCAAGCCACCTTAGGTTTAATTTGCATTTAGGAATTAATTACATTGAGCTAATTGTGCTATTAATCAAAAATTAAAAAAATGATCATTTTTAAATAGTTAGATAATTAGCTTAATTTTATAATTTGAATTAATTTAGTTTAGGTTTTTAATTAATTAAAGAAAGAAAAGAACAAACAAAAAGAAGAGGGAAATGAGAAAGCTTGGTCTTAAATTCAAATTGGCCAAGCATTTGAAAACTCCAAAATATTTTTCCCCCAAAACCTTCCCCAAAATATTTTTCCCCCAAAACTATTCCCTACCCCATCATTATAAATACACACAATACACAATACAAAAAAAAAAAAAAGGAGATGAGCCGCACATCATTGAAGAAAACTCGTTAGCTTCACCCCAACCCCATTTTTCCCAATTTAAAAAACCTTCAAATTCAGCCACAAACACCACCCAAAAGCAGCTTAAAATCCACCACCAAACAGCCATATCAAAATAGTTCCATCACCAAACTCCAACCCCGAAACCAACTGGAAACCAAGCTCAAAACGCAGCAAAGGTCCAGCTTTTTCTTCTTGTTCAATCCATCCCGAGGTTGTCGCCAAGATCGTTAGCTTGTAGATCCATTCGTTGTTCCAATAAGGTTTTTCATCGTGGGTCT
>MU751521.1:0-30555 GCA_026770625.1 Nicotiana glauca
CTTTAAATAACTAATCCCATTCCGACCGTCCTTTAATTGGAAAAACTCTTTTTATTATACCCTTCACGGGGTGTAATAAGCGGTAAAAAAGAGGTGTGACAACTATGTGCTTGAAAAGCTTCCCATATTTTTCTCCGGATTATACTATACTAGTATTAATATAGTCGAATCACATGTTATAGTAAACAAAGAGTTTACCAATAATTTTATTATTTGACTTGACCATTTAGGCCGTCCTGGTTATAATATGATGCGCGAAATAATTGAGAATCCACATGGTCATTCATTGAAGACCCAGACGATTATTTAAACAAAAGAATTCTCTTGTGCTGCATGTTCTCAAGGCAAACTGATTATTAGACCATCAACAACTAAATTAGAAGTTGAATCTCATGCATTTTTGGAACGTATAGAGGTGATATATGATCCCATACACGCTCCATATTGACCATTCGGATATTATATGATTTTGATAGATGCATCTATAAAATAGTCACATGTGTGCTTGCTATCAATCTGCAATTTAATTTTTGCGAGGTTATTGGTTCAATTAATAAGATTAAGAGCTCAATTAATAACTGCCAAACTAACAACACTTTGATGGTGGTAACAGTATTTTGAAAATAAATGTAAAAAAGAAAAAATAAGAAAGAGAAAAACAAAAATAATTACGAACTCAAAAGAAATATTTGGTAGCTAATTAAAGGTAAGTATTTTGACAAATATTAATTAGTAATCTATTTTTTACCCTTAAAAAAGATGACAATTCAATTTATGTGATGTTTTAAGGATATATGGACTAATTCAATACATGTGATTAATAGTGTTAGATGAACAAATTAAGGATAAATTGATGCTTAAGGAGAGACTGTACTTGCGATATGCATCCACTTCTCCGGGAATGGCATAAACTCGGGAGGTATCAAGTCTTTGGTCTTCACATGAACGAAGCGTCCTTACTAGCCCTAGTCTCGATCTTCGTCAATGCTCGAAAAGGGGACCTTGCTGGCCTGACGAGTAAGCTTGATTAGTTCCCATCGAAACATTTGGCGATTGAATATAAAGACAGGTGGTTGATGGTAAAATGATGATACTTGGTGTCATTTATAAAATAATGAAGAAGGATCATGATCCTCCATAGAGACAGGTGGATTTTCCCAAGCACACCTCGTATCTCTTACAAAAATCTAAAATGGCCGGGTCCTCCGGACCCAGCGTGAAGGGGAAAGTGTAAATACTTAAAATACCCCTCCACGTGGGTAGTAAAAACGTCCTCATGCCCGGAGACTACTATGTCCTTGCCTTCCCATTTATAGTCTTCTCGGACCACGGGAATGATGTCTTCGGTAATGGAGCATATGTACCTTGATTCTCCTTCATCCTAGTCCTTTTTTATGAGGGTTTCTAGACCTTAATGTCGTTCGTAATTGAGCAGCCCCCGAGAATGAACATTTTTAAGGGAGGCTCGGGAGCCGATTCGGTGGCAGTCGACTCGGTGCAGCCACTTCGGGAGCTGCCATTTTGAGGGCAACTATACTTCAGACGCAACTGCCTCATTATCGGCAACTGGCTGGGAATATGAAGAGATAACTTTTTGAGGAACTGATTTAGATATTTTAGTTACTGTTATCTGGAAAAGTTTAAAAATTTAAAGAAAGAATACGAAGACTTGAAAGAACAAGTTTGAAGGATGAAGAACAGAGTATGAAGATTTGAAGGAAATCAGGGTAAAACCCTAAGAACAACTATGAGAATTAAAGATCAAGGATGATAATAGCTAAGGAACTCGGAAGTAGAAACTTGTTCGGAAGGTAGGAAAGGAACATGGGATAAAAGCTTTTATAGGGGAGGTTCACGTCGCTTCACATTCGGAGGTAACCAACCGAGGGTTGACACGTGTCCAAAGATAGAACAACGCGACTAATGGGACGTTTTGACTTCTTTATCGTTTCTGTTGTAACGTGCGGAGGAAGGGACTGAAGAACATCTATCGTTTCAGCGAACCTACTTTCTGAGAAACGAGGGGGATATCTATGTATGGGCAAAACCGGGATAGATGAGTGTGCCGATTTCTCAGTGGGCAAACGATGTGAGGGCAGAACTATAAAGAATCAAAATCAAAGCTAGGAACCTCCCATATCGAGGCCCGAACAAAACACCTGCCCCCTGGGCCATCGAGACCATGACCCCGGAACCTATTCGAACTCCGAGATCTCGAAAAGCATTGCCAAACATCCGTACACGATTAACAAAGAGCCATGATATCCGTGCCCGATTAAATATCATAGTGTGAATCTCGACCCGTATCGGCAGTTGATGAGTGCTTAGCGAGAAGGAAGATCTTTACATTTCTTAGAATTGTACATAGGGCAAAATTCTCCTATTATATAAAGGGGAAGTTTATTATTCAATAGACACACTGCAACATACAATATCAAGGCAATATACATTTTTTTCCTCTGATTCTAAGGGTTATTCAAAGTTCTCAATATTATTCATAGTTCTTCATAAGTGTTTGGTTCCGAACTGAAGGCAATCTAATTGTTACCCTCAAAACCGAGCCCGAACTCGATATTACTACTGGTTTGGCCATTTATTCTATCCTTAATTTGCTCATTTAACACTATTAATCACTTATATTGAATTAGTCTACATATCCTTAAAACCGCGTATAAATTCAATTGTTATCCGTTTTTAATGGTAAACAGTTTGGTAACGACCGTTGGGCTAAGGATAATAGTGGTATTTTTATACAAATTTCCATAAGAGACTCTGTTTTACGCTTGTTCTTTTGGATTTTAGTTTTAGGTCAGCCTGAAGACCTAAAGAGGAAAGCTGAAGAGGATCAAACCCGAGATCATGTGTGCATCAGCACGTGAACCTGAAGAGGGAAGCTCCATAAGTTCACGAGTAGTTACATTAAAAACTGAAACTTGATGAGCCGTGTAAAGGCAAGCAAGCCCGTTTGTAATTGGACTAATATCATCATAACCAAAATAAAGTAAACTTAACCGTCGAGCAAGTTCCTGCAAAATAGAATGGCCCAAACGTATAAGTAATGGCAGATCCCTAGTGTGCATGCGTACAAAATTGAGTTGAAGTTCTATGTAGTAACAGAATATTTACAAACTTTTTATTGTAAGCATTAATTAACTGATAAGAATGATAACTAACCTACTATCACAAATTGAAGTATATGACTTAAATACATAAAAATTTAAGAATATTAACTCACATCATTTCCATCTATGGACGCGTAAAGGAGGCCTTTCAGCGAGCTGATGGGGAAAAGATTGATGAATATACCGGCGCAAGGCCTATGAGCTTTCATGAATTCAGGGTGACGGATCATTGAAGACCAAGATTTCGATACGCACTTGAATCTGTCCAAGGCCTTAATGGGCAATCGAGCGAGCACTTGGAACACAATATCAGAAGGGATTTCTTTGTTGCCGTTAATCGTCTTCTTCTTCATCTTTGATTGATAATGCCAACACAAGTAGAAATTGAAAACCTTAAAAATATGGACTAGAGTGCAGGCATAAAAGAGATTGAAAGTGTTTTGGACTTTTAGTTTAAGGAAAGAAACGGAAGGGCTATTTGCAGCGAGGAATGTGGTACATATTAACCTTTTCAAAAAAGCTTTGATACATACTTTGTAACCCTAACTTGCACTGTAATACCTATGAAGGATGATAACAATTTGAGCCCAATCCGGCTAGTCATTGACTCGTCTATTTATTGAACTCAACCATCTTGACCCAACTCATTTCAACTCATTTAAAGTTGGGCTAATTTTTAGCCCAAATTGATCTACGAGTAATTTTGCTAAAATATCTTTAAAATAACTTCTTTTTTGATACGTTATATATGAACATAACAAAAGAAAAAAACGTCTTATTTGATAATTAAATAATATATAGGAAAATAATACACATTAATTAAAGCTTAGGACCCGTTTGATCATAGATTTTGCCTATATTTTGGCAAAATCCCAAATATCCCAAATCCCAAAACCAGCTCAATAGCTGGTTTTGGGCCAAAATAACACTATTATATTTTTTTAAAATTGCCCCAAACTTTTGTATTTTATTAAAGAACCCACCATTTATTATTTTGTAACAATGTTGTTTCGTTTTCTCGGTCATCTAATAGTGTGATCATTATAGAAATGATAATTTTGTACCAAATTTATTTATGTTCAGGACTATGGTTTGCAATAATATAATGAATGTCATTGATAATGGTACTATTTAGTATTTGTGATAGCTTTTAAAACTTGTGGGTATAGGTCGTGTTTCATGTTTTTTCAAAATAAATTTGGGAAATATGTTTTGAAAACTAATGTCCAAACACATTTTCATCTTCAAACCAATCTTCACCCAAATCAGATTTTTCAAAACAAATTTTGGAATCTATGCCAAACGCTAGCTTAGTAAGAGTTGGGTGGGTTGGGTTATGACCCAAATTTTTGCCCAGATTGACCCAACCCATCTCAACCAAGTTACTTTTGGGCGGGTCAATTGACCCTCCCATTTATTGACTCAACCCATTTTGACCTGTCCAAATTCAGCTCAACCTGCCCATTTGACACCATACCCCTATTTTACGGGAAACTTTTTATACACCAAACTTTATCCTAACAGAAACTGTGATCGTCACAGGATCGTACTAGCCTACTAGGTTGGTGAGAAACAATTTTTGTTTAGCTAATTAATTATAAAAAATACTTTTGAACAACATTTAACTAAGCTTTTAATAAGTGTTTCTAGGTGTATTTCTCAAATTCAAAAAAGTACTTTTGTCGAGAAGCTACTTTTATCTGCTTCTTAAAAAACTGCTCTTACTCAAAAACATTTTTTTTTCCTTTTAAAAACTTTGCCAAACACCTAAACGAAGCTTTTGGCAAAAAAAAAAAGCACTTCTCTTGAAAGTGTATTTTGTATGCAAGCCTTACTCCTACTTGAGAGGGCTGAGCTATAAGTCTCCCAATTTAGAAAACTTGTTAGAAGTCACATATATTAGCTTGCTTAATTTTGTGGTTTAAAAAAAAAAAAAACTCTAGCAAATGCAGTCCATTCCATGTGGTCATTGCGTGTTTTATTTTAAATTTTTTTTTGGTAATTAAATTTTTATTTATCAGGGAATAATATTTACAAGTAGTGCAAGACCCATACATTCCATCCTACACTTCTATTCTTCCCTCCCTCCTTCTCATAAGCGTATTCATACATTACAAGGGTACCAATTCAGGCTATTCAACAAAGTACCTAAGTATTTGTTGTTTTTACAATGGACTTCGTGCACAATCTGTTTGCATAGCACTTGCTATCGCCTTTCTCTGGCTTAAAAGATTCTTACATTTCGTTCTTGCCATACATAATACATAGCTGCAGCTAGGATCATCTTGAACAGTTCTGTTCTTGAATTCTTCCGCTAGGTGAAATGTATTGCCCAGGTTAATTCATAGTCCCATCCCTGTGCTCTCCTATTAATACCTTGCCAGTTTAGCAATGTGAGCCATAATGCTTTTGAATATTCACACTCAAAAAACAAATGCTGGATACTTTCCCTTCCTGTTTTGCACATCACACACTCTTCCTCTACTTGCATTCCCCATTTTTGTAATCTATCTTTCGTGTATAACTTGCCATGAGCCGTCAGTGTTAGCATGAAAACCCATCGTGGGCACCCTGCATTCTAGCACACAACTTTCTTCTAGTTAACCTTTTCAAAATCCCCTCGCAGTCTATGATATATTGCTTTAATATTGCAGTTCTTGGTTCTCTTTACATCATCATAGTTGTAACCTGCTATCTCAAGAGTGTCCTTTGCCTCTAGTATTTTCCCCATGATCGAAGAAGCTTGTTTCACCTGTAAACCCCATATTCCCCTGCCTTTGACATAGTAGCTATGGGTCCACTGGATCCACAACTTATTCTTCTCTCTGCATAAATCCCAGTAATGCTTGCATATTGCTGCCTTGTTCCAGAAAGCTATGTGCATGATGTTGAAACCTCCTGCTGTCCTGGGCATGCATAACTTTTCCCATGTTAAGAGTGCTTTTTTTTGAGGCATTACTCTCGCCTGTCCATAGGAAGCTCCTGCAAATGGATTCTATTAGCTTTGTAATATTCTTGGGCATCACAAAAATTTGTGCCCAGTATATCTGCATTGCAAATAGTACACTTTTTATAAGCTGTACTCTTCCTGCATAGGACAAGAATCTGGTAGTCAAAGAAGTTATTCTTCCTACAATCTTCTCAATCAAGGGTTGTCATTGTGCAACTGAAATTCTCTTTGTGCTTAGTGGGACTCCAAGATATCTCATAGGCAGTTCTCCCTTTTGTATCCCCAGGAAGCTTAGCATCTCTTCTTGATTTCCTTGTGTGATTCCTCCACAGAAGAGAGAGCTTTTGTTCTTGTTAATTTTCAATCCTGATGCTTTCGAAAACTCTTGAAAGCCATTGAATATAAGTTGTACTGACTTCAAGTCTCCCCTGCAAAAAAGTAAAAGATCATCAGCAAACCCAAGTTGCAAGAATTGCATCTTTACACATTTGGGGTGGTAGTTAAAATCTGGGTCTTTGTTGAGCATTTTCAGCCTCCTTGTCAAGTATTCCATTACAAGTACAAATAAATAAGGGGATAGGAGATCCCCTTGTCTTAATCCTCTTTGTGCTTCAAAAGGTCTAGTCTGAATACCATTGATCAGTATTATATATGAGACTGTTCTTATACACTCCATTATCCACTTAACAAATTGACCTGGGAAAGCTAGAGCATGCATAATTTGTTCCATAAAGTCCCACTCTATTGAGTCGTATGCTTTCTGCATGTCAAGTTTCATCATACACCTAGGAGATACACCTTTCCTACCATATCCTTTAATCAACTCATAGCTTAAAATGATATTATCAATTATAGCTCTTCCTGGCACAAATGCAGCTTGAGAGGTACCAACCAAAACATTCATAACACACTGCAGTCTTCTAGTTAGAACCTTAGAGATTACTTTGTAAATCACCGTGCAGCAAGAGATGGGCCTGAACAACTTTATACTTGTTGGATTCTTGACTTTAGGTATCATAGTTATAGCTGTGCAATTTACTAGTTTATACATCTGTGCAGACTCAAAGAAATCCTCCACTGCCTTTATCACCTCTTCACCTATACAGCCCCATGCTTTCTTAAAAAATACTGCATTGAAACCATCATATCCTGGAGCCTTGAGATTATTAATATCATTCAATGCCTCTTCTATTTCTTCCTTAGTAATTTGTTTGATCAGGTGCAATTGTTGGTCTCTACTCAAGGTAGTTCCCATTTTGATTATGTTTAGATTTATAGCTAGAATGGATTCATCTATTGCACCTAAGAGGTTCCTGTAGTAGCCAAGGACTTCTGCATCTATTTCATCATCTAGTACCAACTGCTTCCCCATATCATCTACTAGCATTTGAATTCTATTTGTACTGTTTTTATGCTTCATCTGTGCAAAGAAGTATCCTGAATTAGAATCTCCCAGTTTCAGCCATTGTACCCTTGATTTTTGTTTATAGACACTCTCTTCAATATTCACCCATTTTTCTAACTCCTGCTTCAATATCCTCTCTTTATCAATTAGCATAGTGTCATGTCTTCCATTACCCATGTCTTCCTGTAATATTTGCAACTCTATTCTTGCCACTTTAATTTTCCCATCCAGCCCTTTGTAATGCTTTGTATTTAATTCTTTGATTAGCTCCTTAGTTCTTTTTAGCTTCTGCCACACTCTTTGCATTTTTCCAGTTTCCTTTCCCTCCTTCCAAGCACTTTCAACCAGTTGGATAAATTGAGGGTGATTAGCAATGCGATTCAAAAATCGAAATGGTCTGCATTTCTTTGTATGCCCCTGTGTGATCATCAACTTTAATGGAGAATGATCAGATATTATTGGCTCTAATACCTGAATTTTCAAGCTAGGCATTGTCATCATCCATTCAGTGTTCACCAACCCCCTATCTATCCTACTATATATATGATTATTAGTCCATGTACAATCTCTTCCCACTGATGGTAGTTCATTCATGCCTGTGTCCATCATGTATTCCTTAAAATCTTTCACTTCCATGTCCTGCACTTCTGATCCATGCTGTCTATCTGTTATATGAAGAACTGCATTAAAATCTTCCATTGCCAACCAAGGACCCTGTTGTATGCTATTTATTTGCCTTAGTTTATCCCATAAAGGTTTCCTGTCTTCGATAGTATGTAACCCATAAATAGCTGTGAAACAAAGTTAACTGGCCTTGACTTCATTCTAACTTGCCCATGAATAAATTGTTCATCCATTTCCTTAGGATCAAAGGTATAGAGTAGACTGTAGGATCTCATATTACCCATATTCTTCTTTTGTCCTGTTCTAGCATTAGATACCCATTCCCATCTTGGAGCTATCTTCCTGATTATATCAATGGCTTTCAAATTCTTAACTCTGTGCTCTACTATAGCTATTACAACTTTATTATTTATTCTAACAAACTCCTTAACTTCTTTCTGCTTATATGTTTTATTCATCCATCTAACATTCCAAGTAACCACACTCATACTGGAATGAAATAAGGATAGTGAAAGTACCCCTGCTCTCCTTGGCTACTGATCTGGCTGGTTCCTACTACTTCATTCCTATGATCATACATCAAGCTCTGGAAAGTATTAGCTTCATCAATACTATGAATTTCTTTCTGTTTTGCTGTACCTGTTCTTGCTGCAGATTTGCCTACTACTGTTATCCACCCTGCATCCTTGCTTTGCACTCCATCTCTTCCTTGTTCTGCCTCAGTCCTTTGTTGTTCTGAACTCTCTATTGTTTGATCATTTTCCTTAGTTTCATTACATTCTTCTTTATCTGTTCTGACCCATGCCATTCTCCCCTTATTTGTCTTCTTCTACTGTATTGGCTTCCTGTTTTCAGAACATTCATGATCTATTTTCAAGCATTTACTATAGTATTTGGGTTCCCAGTCATACTCCACCACCTGCATCATCTCCTTCCCTTTAGGATCCTGCAGCTTTATCTGTCTTGGAAGTGGCTTTGTGATATCCATTTCAACTAGTAGTCTTGCATATGAAATTCTTACTGCTCCAGTCGTACATTTATCAGCATAGATGGGGTTACCTAAAGCACTACATATTTTGCTTAGTGATGTCATACTCCACCAATTTACAGGTAGATTAGGCAATTTAACCCACAGTGGAATTGTCTTTAAAACTTCATCATGAAGGTTAAACTCCTCCGACCATGCCTTCATAATTATTGGTTTATTATTGATCGTATGTGGTCCCGAGTACAGTATTTGGTCCCTCTCCTCAGTACTACTAAATCGAATGATGAAATAATCTTCATTATGGTAGTAGATCTGAGGCTTCGTTGAGTATTTTCCCAGTGAATTCACAAATCTGTCCATGGCTCCAATTGAGGGAGATTCACCTATTACATATATGACAATAGCATTCTTCCATTTTGCGGTCTCCTGCTCTACATCTTCTACTTCGAGCTTCACCATTTTCTCTCCATTTTGCACAATTGGGGCAATAAATTGCAGATTCATGCCCTTCATAGCCAATTTATTCCCAACCACCACATTTGCCCATGTTTGTACTCGAGATTCGATCTGCTTCCCCTCCTCTTTTGTTTTCTCTACAGTACTTGGAGTGCATGGTACTGTTCCATTAGTGTTCAAAGTGCTCCCTTGATCTTTCTTCCTCACCTCGTCTCCTTTGGCAGTTGTTGCCATTAGAGCTGGGGTACTCATCCCTTCCTTCATTTTCCCTTTGTTCCTAGCTAGATCTCCTGCATCACTGCTTTCTTCAGCTTGCATGTTCTTCGAATTGGATCTTCCATCTGGTTCCTTGATTCGTATCTCTTTTGGAGATATAAAGAGCTCTAACACAGAATTCCTAGTAGCTGAGGAACGCTGCTCATCCGTTGCAATCTTCTACTGGTTTCGTTTAGGTCTTCCCCTCCCTCCCATGGCTTCCGGCGTAGGATAGCTGGCCACATTAACGTGCGCCGAGAGAATTGGTTTAGAGAGAGAATCTCAATATATTATAGTATGTTTGTTTTAAATATTATTTTATTTTTATTTTAACTTAAATTATTTGTTTCTACCAAATAAATGACATTTTACAATATAAATGCGTAAGAAGTAAAACTAACATGATAATAAGCATAAAAGGCATTAATTCACTCTTAAAAAAGGAACAAATATATAAAGAAAAGGCAAAATAGAGGAAAATGCCAGTTTTCTTTTTATTTGGTTTGTCCGCATTATGGAAAAAACAAAACCAAAGGTTTATATTTGTCCCTTTACTATCAGAAATTATTTAAAATCGCCTTCCGTTTTGAGTATTCGCCTCTAAAACTCTCATCATCTTTTGATAGCAAGGGGCAAATATACTCAAATGGAGGGCAATTTCATAGAGTCATTACCCGAGCCACAGAATTCAGCTATGACAACCCCAAACAAAAGGACAAATAAGCTGCAAACAGCCACTGCCTATGAGTCGCGGATTACCCCAAAAAGACACCCTACAAACTAAGCATGGGACTGAACATACCTTACGCAAATCAACTTCTTTGATAAATTATCGATCCTCTGCACTGGACTGACAGTAGCTTTCGATAAAAAATTGACTCCAGTGGAAATCGAAATGGACTC
The DNA here is from genome assembly GCA_026770625.1 of Nicotiana glauca. Lineage (NCBI taxonomy): Eukaryota > Viridiplantae > Streptophyta > Magnoliopsida > Solanales > Solanaceae > Nicotiana > Nicotiana glauca. The sequence goes on from MU751521.1 coordinate 10,704, forward strand.
CTTAGAACTATTTTATATGATTGTATGTCACATATATGCATTTTTCAGTATTGAAGATATGAGTTGCAGCAAATATATTCTACAGCCAAAGTGAACGTTTATAAATTTCTGCACCTAATAGCCAAAAGACGTTCCTCAAATTTTTCACTATTTCTTGAGTGAGATACAAATTAGGAATCTGAGCCTGTAAGGCACCACAAATTGCTCTACAAAACTTTGATTCACCTTAACCGGAGAACCTGATATCTCGTACCCAACTTCTCAACCAAAATTTTCAAGACATCAATCTGTAGCACGGCTCTTTTCTCCAGGCTATACGATAAAACAGAAGCAGAAGACAAGATCTCTGGTTCTAATCCCAATTCGTTCATAAGAAAATCAACTTTTCCTCTTGATTGTAGCCTCTCAAAGAGTTAAACAACAAGGTACATTCCGAGCCATGATAATTTGCAAACCTCTTCTCTAAAAGCAGCTTACTGTTCTAACCAAAGACATAAACTCCATAGAAGAACATGTCAACAAATGCCAACAGCATTCATCAACCCATGCACTATGTCCTGAAACAACCAACAACAGCAAACCCAGTGTAATCCCATAAGTGGGGTTTGGGGAGGGTAGAGTGTACGCAATCCTTACCCCTACCTTGTGAGAGTAGAGAGGCAGGAGGCTGTTGCCGACAGACCCTCGACTCAAGGAGAGCACTATGTCCTAAAACCTGGTATATATATCCTCATGGTATAACAGTAATTCCTAGAGTAGTTAATTGACTTGCTTTTCTACTTAATGGAGAATATAGAACCTTTCCACTTTTGTGGTTTATCATTTTCCAGAACCAACCAATTAGGTTTACAATTGAGTAATTCAAATGTGAACAGAAATCAACAAGCCATAAAGTGAGACATATATTACCTAGCTAGATGTTTATCAAATAGTAAGTCACCGGAAAGCAAATGGAGTTTGAAATAACAGAAACACTCCAATTATATTCTTGCTTTATCAGGACAGAAATGATTTTTGGCAACACTAACTATATTTTTCAAAATACCAACTGAAAAACGAAAAGCAAAAGTATACTGGACAACAAATGATAATTTTAAAAGGTCACAGCACCCTTAGTGCTAAAAGTAAACCAAAACTGTTAAGGCACCACAGTTTTCGTATGTGATTCATACAGATAAGGTATCTGATCCTTGTAGGGCAGCACAAAATACTCTATAAACTTCGACTCTGTTATCATCAGAACGCAATAAAGAGTCCACTTTCTCCTCTCAAGCTTCTTTTCATCCAAAATTTTCAAGACTTGCATCCGAGGTGCCACTCTTTTTTCAAGACTATAGGCCAAAATTGCAGGATGTGAAGCCAAATAAGCAGGTTCAAAACCAAGCTCCTTCATGTAAAGATTTAATGATTTTAGAATTCTAACCTCTGATTTAGCAATGCAATACGGTAGCTTCCTAAACATCTTGAGTATATCATCATTGGACCATCCAAAACTCTTGAAAATTCCGATCTTCTTTTCCAACAAAGACTTATTTTGACTGGCTAACACTTGAAATCCACGTAGAAAACTAGGGGAGTCGGGCAGAACTCGGAAATCCTTCTCCACTATATGCAACAAATCCTTAAACCACTTAGGCTTTAGACTAATACAAGCAGGAGATCTAAGCACAAACTTTTTTATTATGACATTAGAAAAACCAAAGTTTCTTAACAACAATACATTGGTCTCCATAATATGATGAGTACCAAAAGAGAGCAACCAAGGAGCTCTCTTTATAGCCTTAACTACATCTTCGTCGCTACCCAAAATTCTCCTAAGACAATCAATGGTAGGTCTCAAATGAGTATCTAAACTTCTCATAAAAATATTTGAATCTTTAGCAATTACATTCACTAGGTCCGACCCCGATAACCCGAGATCCATAAGGCACTGGAGTTTGGGTTTTAGGGTTTTGGAAACATCACGGTATAGCAATGTGGGTGCTCTTGAAACCAATTTTTTGATGTCGGTATTGTCAAAACCAGTTTGTTTCAAGAAATTGAGGACTAAATCAGGATTTTTTAGGGTTTTCTGTGAAGTTATCTTAGAAGAAGTAAAAGTTGCTTCTTTTTTGGAAAATCCTAGAGAATCAATGAGGTATTTAACCAAAAAATTGGATGCGATACGGGTTGACTTTGTTGAGTAGAAATATTGAGAGCTGCCATTGCAGCGAATTATGGATAAAGCTTGAGCTGCTTTGCCAGTGATGAGCCTTAAACACATTTTATTTTCAGCACTACCAAAAATTCTTCTACTATAAAATAGTATAATCTGAATTTGGGTTTAAGGGTTTTGTAACAGAAAAATAAATAGAAAGGATAATCTTGATTTGGGTATAGTCTAAACCAGCTTATTTCTGTAAGAAGATAAGGTGATTCAAGTGAGTTACCTTGGCGGGCCTATTGACATTGCTTCGTCAAAAATTTTCTTTTTATCCCACAATAAAATTGTGGATTTCAATCTACACTTTTTACATTTTTGGGTCCATATAATCCTGGATTCACAAAATTATGAGTCAAAAAGTTATCTCATACAACTAGTGTAAGTGGTATGAGACATAAAATAAAATTTTTCAAAGCACTTGTAAGCATTATTTATACTCTTTTTCGTAAAAATAGCACGACCTAGCCTGTTTTCGGACTGATCATTCAAAAATTGACAGCATTTGTAAAGTCATTAAAAAATAGCCAGTATTTTGCCGCAACACAAAAAATTCCAGCATAAATATTGGAGATCGGTACACCTATGTATGAACTTCCAGCATATTCTCCAACAAGCGGAAAGTTCCAGTATAATATACTGGAGCGGTGCTCCAAACTACAGTATATTATGCTGGACAAATATGTTATACTGGAACTCCAGTATATACTTATGCTGGAACTCTAGTATATTATACTAGAGTTTTTTCTGAATTTTGAACAGTATTTTCGTTCATATTATCTTTACATGAAAAGTGACTAAATTTCAATTATTTTTGAAACTGTGGCTATTTTTGAATGACCACTTGTTAATCTGGTTCTTTTTAAATTTCTCCGTGTTCTTCCTTATACTTTCGACCCATAATATTTGACGTTTTAAATTAATACAAAAATACTCCTCCATTATGGCAATATCATCCTACGTAATCTGATATTTCAATGAGATGGGCATTACGTGACATGCCACCTCACCAATCAAATTCATTTTAGCCCCTTCCATCATTTCTTCTACCACCACCCAGTACCCTCGTCATCTAATCTTTTTCGGGTTTATTCTAAATTGTAAATCACATAAGTTGCAAGAAAATTATTCACCCTCCATTTTACCACGTTTAATAGAGATATTTTCTTTTACCTTTAGTCACCGCAACTAATCTCTTCTTTAACTGAAGCACCGAAAATTATCTTTATCATCTTTTTTTTCAACTCCAATAGTGGCCCAAAATCGACAAAGAAGTGATTTTGAAGTGCAAGAATCTCGTTATTTGAATTAATGAATTTGCACTTTGATAAGTATTTTACTATCGTATTTATATTCCATTTTTTTTTTTTAATAGCGCATCCAATTCCAAATCAATGGCAGCTGCAATGCTAAAATATTTAGTCCTTTTTCTGGAAATAAAGAGAATTTAAAGAAAGAAAATACTACTTCCTTCGTTTCAATTTATGTGAATCTGTTTGAATAGACACGGAGTTTTAAGAAAAATGAATACTTTTGGAATTTGTGGTTCTAAACACGTCAAAAAGGGGCCCAAAGTATTTGTGTGTTATAAAAATTTCTCATTAAAGATAAATTAGTATTAGTATCCGCGCGGATGCGCGGACACTAATCATGTCAAATATTTGAGTTATTTAGATTTTATGTAAATAATCTTAAATTTTACACTTTCTCAGTAAATATAGATAATCATTGGATATTAACTACATGAAAAAAATTAACTATTTCTTCTATTTTTCTTTTTTAATACCATTCTTGCCGGTGTCTGTCACGACCCGGATTTTTCACCCTCGGGAGTCGTGATGGCGCATACTAATGTGAGCTAGGCAAGCCAATCCTTTAACTATTTATCTCATTATCCAATTATTTCTTTTTAGCAATTACAAAGCGATAACGTAATAACATCGAAAATTCAAATTTAAACGGAAGACAACGATAAAATGTATGAAGACTATATCTATTACAAGTACTTAAGCCTTAACCACCCAAAATTCGGTGTCACAGTATCACAGACGGTCTAAGATTTACTACATACAAGGTCTGAAGAAAATATCAATACACTGTTTCTGAATATAAAGAAAATGAAACAGGAAATAAGGATAGAGGAGACGCCAAGGCCTGCGCACACCTGCAGGTCTACCTTGGATCTCCGTGTGAACTGAAAGTAGCCTCCAACTATGGTCCGAAGTCAACAGCACTTGGATCTGCACAAAAGAGTGCAGAGTGTAGTATCAGCACAACCGACCCCATGTGTTGGTAAGTGTCTAGCCTAACCTCGGCGAGGTAGTGACGAGGCTAGACCAGATTACCATATAAACCTGTGCAGTTATAAAATATATAGCAAAAAGTAAAGCAGGATAAACAGTTAAAGGTGGGAAGGGGGAACATGCTTCGGGGAATAACAGGTAAAACAGAATATCCAGAGAATTATCCTTAGAGAACCAATATCCAACTACTATCAAGGATAAGGAAAACAAAGGCAGATTTCACTTTCAATTCATATTTCGGTGCAGACGTATAACCCGATCCCATTTCTTATATCTTGTGGTAGACGTACCACCCGCTCCCATTTCATTAAATCACGTGGTAGGCGTACCACCCGCTTGCATTTTATTTATCTCGTGGTAGGCGTACCACCCGCTCTCATTTTATTAAATCTCGTAGTAGGCGTACCACTCACTCCCATTTTATTATATTCTCATTTCATTATATCTCGTGGTAGGCATACCACCCGCTCCCATTTTATTAAATCTTGTGGTAGGCGTACCACCCGCTCTTATTTCATTATATCTCGTGGTAGGCGCACCACTCGCTCCTATTTACAAAACAACAACAAACACAAAGAATCCCGGCGAGGAAACAAGAGCAACATAATAACTTTCCGGCAAGTGTACATTAATATCTCAACAACATCCCGGCAAGGGAACTATGATATCTCAACAATATCCCAATAAGGGAACAATAATATCTCAATAATATCCCGGCAAGGGAACAATAATATCAACCAAACATCCTGACAAGGGAACAATGATGATAATCACATGTGAGGCAATATAAACCACAACGGAATCATAACAATTTATAATACAAGACTCACGGGCATGCTTGACACCGATGTATAGATACTCGTCACCATGCCTATACATCATACTCTACAATTAACACGTAGCAAATAGACATAACTCTTAATCCCTCAAGCTAAGGTTAGACCAAACACTTACCTCGAATTCCACGGCCAACTCAATCCTCAAATACCGCATTCCCTTTCGAATTCGACCCCAAATCAATTGTATCTATACATAATCGACTTAATAACATCAATAAATGCTAAAAAATCTAATTCCAATACTTAATTATAGCTTTTTAATCATTCTTCCCAAAAAGTCAAAAATTGATCCCGGGCCCGCTTGGTCAAAAAATGAAGTTCGGACCAAAATTCGATCACCCATTCACCCACGAGCCCGAATATATAATTTGTTCCAAAATTTGACCCAAAACGAGGTCTAAAACACAATTAATCAAAATGCCCTAACTCTACCCAAATCCCTAATTTTCTACCCTTAATGACATGATTTAAGCCTAGAAATCTAATGGGTGTTAATTGAAATTAAAGAAAATGAGTCTAAGATTATATACCTATGAATTTATGATGAAATCCTCTTTCAAAAATCGCCCAACTTGGTGTTTAGATGAATAAGTTATGTGTTTTTGTGAAAATCTCGTAATGCTACTGTTTTTGTAACTTAAAATAACTGGAAAAAATTTGTTCATCGCATTCGCGATAGGCTAGGCTTGATAAGCCTTCGCGTTCACAGAAGACGAATCGCTTTCGCGGAGGAGAAGCCTCGCGTTTACGTCCAATGGGTCGTGTTCGCGTAGGTAAAATGCCTCACCCCCTGCCCAGGCTAAACTAGCCTTCGCGTTCGCATGGCCAAGACCGCGTTCGCGAAGGGATAAACCCCCAATGCCTCGCGTTCGCGACCTGGGTTACGCGTTCGCGTAGAAGGAATTTCCTTCAGCAAAAATTAATACATCGCATTTGCGAGGGTCCTCCCGTGAATGCGAAGAAGGAAATCTCATAATCCCAACAGCTGAGAACCTACAACTTTTCTTAAGTCCAAAACCTTCCGTTACACATCTGAAAGACACCCCAGCCCTCGGGGCTCCTAACCAAACATACGTACTAACTCAATGACATCATACGAACTTATCTGCGCGATCAAATCGCCAAAATAACCTCAAAAACAACGAATTAAATCTCAAAATCAAAGAATTTCCTCAAACTTCTTAAAATATCATATATTTGTTTTGCAATTTAGGTCCGAATCACATCAAATGACATCCGTTTTTCACCAAATTCCACATAATCATCTTAAATCATATATAAGACTTGTATTGGGCGCCGGAACTAAAATACGGGCCCGATACCATCATGTTCTGATCAAATTTTATTTCAAATTCCTTTAAACAATTTCAAAAAATAATTTTCTTTAAAAATTTATTTCTCGGGCTTGGGACCTCGGAATTTGATTCCGGGCATACACCCAAGTTCCATATTTTCCTACGGACATTCCAAGATCGTCAAATCACGGGTCCGATTTCGTTTACCCAAAACGTTGACCGAAGTCAAATTAATTCATTTTATAGTCAAGATTTATTATTTTTCACAGATTTTCTCATTTAAGCTTTACGGCTGCGCGCATGCAAATCGAGGTGAGGCTAAAAGAGGTTTTTAAGGCCTCAGAACATAGAATTCTATTTAAAAATAAGTAATATTCTCACCTCTAAAACAATCGTTCGTCCTCGAACGGACATAAGAAGGAAGTACCTGAGTCGGGGAAAAGAAGGGGATAACGGTTCCGCATATCGGAATCGGACTCCCAGGTCAATGCCTTAGGAGTCTGACCTCTCCACTGAACAAGAACAGAAGGAAAACTCTTTGATCTCAACTGACGAATCTGCCGGTCTAGAATAGCCACCAGCTCCTCCTCATAAGACAAGTCCTTGTCCAACTGGACATTGCTGAAATCTAACATGTGGGATGGATCGCCGTGATATTTCCGAAGCATGGACATATGAAACACTGGATGCATGGCTGATAAGCTCGGCGACAATGCAAGTCTATAAGCCACCTCTCCCACTCGATCAAGAATCTCAAACGGACTAATGAACCTAGGGCTAAGCTTTCCCTTCTTCCCAAATCTCATCACGCCCTTCATAGGCGACACTCAAAGCAATACCCGCTTACCGACCATGAAAGCCAAATCCCGAACCTTGAGGTCGGCATAACTCTTTTTCCTGGACTGATCTATACGAAGCCTATCCTGAATGATCCTGACCTTGTCCAAGGCATCCTGAGCCAGATCCGTACCCAACAACTGAGCCTCTCCCGGCTCAAACCATCCAATCGGAGACCGACACCGCCTACCATATAAAGCCTCATAAGGAGCCATTTGGATACTCTACTGGTAGCTGTTGTTGTGGGCAAACTCCGCTAAAGGTAAAAACTTATCCACGAGCCTCCAAAGTCAATGACACAAGCTCGGAGCATATCCTCCAAAATCTGAATAATCCGCTCAGACTGTACGTCCATCTGAGGATGAAAGGATTTGCTCAACTCAACCCATGTGCCCAACTCTCGCTGAACTGCTCTCTAGAAACGTGAGGTAAACTGCGTACCCCGGTCCGAAATAATAGACACGGGCATACCATGAAGGCGAACACTTTCCCGGATATAGATCTCAGCTAACCTCTTAGAAAAATAGGAGACTCCCACAGGAATGAAATGTGCTGACTTGGTCAGCCTATCAACAATGACCCATACCGCATCAAACTTCTTCCGAGTCTACGAAAGTCCAACAACAAAATCCATAGTGATCCACTCACACTTCCACTCGGGAAGCTCAATCCTCTGAAATGAACCACCGGGCTTCTGATACTCGTACTTAACCTGCTGACAATTCAAACACCGAGCCACATATGCAACGATATCCTTCTTCATTCTCCACCACCAATAATGCTTCCGTAAATCCTGATACATCTTCGCGGCGCACGGATGAATAGAGTACCTGGAGCTATGGTCCTCCTCTAAAATCAACTCTCGGAGTCCATCCACATTAGGCACACAAACTCGACCCTGCAATCTCAAAACTCCATCATCACCCAAAGTAACTTGCTTGGCACCTCTGTACTGCACCGTGTCTCTGAGGACACACAAATGAGGATCATCACACTGCTTATCACGGATACACTCCAATAAAGAAGAACGAGTGGTTGTGCAAGCTAAACCTCAACTGGGCTCAGAAACATCCAGGCTTATGAACTGATTGGCCAAAGCCTGAACATCCAAAGCAAGTGGTCTCTCACCATCTGGAATATAAGCGAGGCCGCCCATACTGGATGACTTCCTACTCAAAGCATCGACCACCATATTGGCCTTTCCTGGGTGATATAAGATGGTGATATCATAGTCTTTCAACAACTCCAACCACCTCCTCTGCCTCAAATTCAAATCCTTCTGCTTGAACAAATACTGAAGACTCTTGTGATCCGTGAGCACCTCACATGCCCCGCCATACAGATAATGCCTCCAAATCTTCAATGCGAGAACAATGGTTGCCAACTCCAAATCATGAACCAGATAGTTCTTCTCATAAATCTTCAACTGTCGCGAAGCATAGGCAATGACCTTGCCATCCTGCATCAACACTGCACCAAGTCCAATATGAGAAGCATTACAATAAACTGTATAAGTCCCTGAACCTATGGGTAAAACCGACACCGGTGTCGTAGTTAGAGTTTTCCTGAGCTTCTGAAAGCTCGCCTCACACTCATTTGACCATCTGAAATGGGCACACTTGGGTCAACCTAGTCATCGAGGCTGCAATACATGAGAACCCCTCCACTAACCGACAATAGTAGCCTGCCAATCCCAAGAAACTCTGAATCTCTATAGCTGATGCTGGTCTAGGCTAGTTATTGACTGCCTCAATCTTCTTCGGATCCACCTGAATACCCTCTACTGATACAATATAACCCAAAAATGAAACTGAACTCAACTAGAACTCACACTTCGAGAACTTAGCATATAACTGACTATCCCTAAGAGTCTGAAGAACCACTCTGAGGTGCTGCTCGTGCTCCTCCTGGCTGCGGGAATATATCAATATATCATCAATGAAGACTATCACGAACGAATCCAAATAAGTCCTGAACACTCGGTTCATCAATTCCATAAAAGTTGTTGGGGCATTTGTCAATCTGAATGACATCACCAAGAACTCATAATGCCCGTACTGAGTGCGGAAAGCTGTCTTAGGGACATCGGATGCCCTAATCGTCAATTGATGGTAGCCATATCTCAAGTTAATCTTTGAAAATATCTTGGAACCCTAAAGTTGATCTAACAAATCATCAATTCTCGGTAGCGGATACTTATTCTTAATTGTAACCTTGTTCAATTGCTGGTGATCAATACATATTCTCATTGACCCATCCTTCTTTTTAACAGACAACACCGGCGCACCCCAAGGCAAAATACTGGGTCTAATGAAACCCTTCTCAAGCAAGTCTTTCAATTGCTCCTTTAACTCTTTCAACTCAAGCAGGGCCATACGATACGATGGGATATAAATGGGACGAGTGCCCGAAGCCAAATCAATGCAAAAGTTAATACCCCTGTCGGGGTGGCATACCCGGCAGGTCTGAAGGAAATACCTCAGGAAACTCCCGAACAACGAGCACAGAATCAATAGAAGGGACCTCAACACTAGAATCGCGAACATAAGCCAAATAGGCCAAACACCCCTTCTTGACCATATGCCGAGCCTTCACATAAGAGATAACACTACAGGTAGAATGACCAGGACTCCCTCACCACTCTAAACGAGGTAAACGTTGTAATGCTAAGGTCACAGTCTTGGCAGGGCAGTCCAAGATAGCGTGGTAAGGTGATAACAAGTCCATCCCTAATATGACATCAAAATCGACCATGTCCAGAAGCAATAAATCTACACGAGTCTCAAGACCCCGAATCACAACTATACGTGAATGATGGAATTGATCTACCATAATAGAATCACCCACCGGTGTAGACACATAAATAGGAGCACTCAAAGAATCACTAGGCATGACCAGATACAGTACAGAATAAGATGACACATACGAGTATGTAGACCCTAGATCAAATAACACTGAAGCATCTCTATCACAAACCAGAACCATACCTGTAATAACTGTATCTGAAGCCTCAGCCTCGGGCCTATCTGGAAAAGCATAACATCGGGGTTGGGCCCCACCACCCTGAACTATATCTCTGGGATGGCCTGCTGCTAGCTGGCCTCCACCTTTAGACCTCCACCTCTAGCACCTCTACCCCCACCCCTAGCTGGCTGAGTGGGCTGTGGAACCACTGGTGCCTAAACCATGGCACGGGAACCCTAATGCTGAGAGCTACTCGGTGTTCGAGGGAAATACCTAGCAATGTGCCTCGTGTCGCCACAAGTGAAACAAGCCCTCAGTTGCTGGGGCTGACGACCCTAGAAGCTCTGAAGTGGCGGTGCACTGATAGGAGCTGGTGGTGCACTGTAGGACTGCTGATCAGAATACTGCATCTGAGAACCATGGCCACCTGAGGCACCGTGAGAAACCTGAAGTGCTGACTGAAAAGGACTAGGAGGATGGCCTCTATCGTACGAATCTCTACCTCCAGACGAGGTACTACTAAATCTACCTGAATGACGGGGTCTATTTTCTTTCCCATGACCACCCCCCTGTGATAGAACCATCTAAACTGTCCAGGCCACAATGGTCGCCTCCTGGAAAGATATCTCACTCCCAGTCTCTCTAGCCATCTCGAGACAAATTGACTAAATGAGTCCATCAATAAACCACCTCAACCTCTTTCTCTCTCAGTGGGAAGTATGATAAGATCATGGCAAGTCAAATCAATAAATCTGGTCTTGTACTGAGTAACAGTCATGGAACCCTGCTGGAGGCGCTCAAACTTCCTCCGATAGGCCTCTCGCTATGTAATAGGGAGAAACTTCTCCAAAAATAGCTGTGTGAATTACTCCCAGGTCTAGGCTGGTGATCTAGCTGGTCTAGCCAAGCAATAATCTCTCCACCAAGTTTTGGCGGATCCAGACAAGCGAAATGTGGCAAAATCGACCCCGTTGGTCTCAACTATCCCCATGTTCCTAAGAACCTCGTGATAGCTGTCTAGATAATCCTGGGGATCCTTAGTAGATGCACCGCTGAAAGTAGTAGTGAAGAGCTTGGTGTACCTCTCCAATTTCCACAAAGTATCGGCAGACATAGCTGCACCATTGCCAGTCTGAGCTACCATGCCCGGCTGAACTGCTCTAACTGGCTGAACTGCTGGAGTCTGAAACTGGGGAGCTACCTGCTCCGGAGTGCGAGTAGCAGGAGTCTGGGCTTCTCCTCCATCCTGAGAGGCTGCTGGTGCTACAGGAAGCAAACCTGCCTGGGTGACACTCTCCATAAGGCCCACTAGATGGACCGGAGCATCCTAAAGAATTGGAGTGGCGATAAATCCCTCTGAGACCTGAGCTAGGCCCACTGGAACTGCTGGGGCCGGAACCTCATCATCAAAGTCAACCTGAGGCTCCGCTGCTGGTGCTGCTGCTCGGGGTTGAGCTCTGCCCCTACCTTGGACTCTAGATCGGCCTCGACCTTGACCTCTTCCCCTCATGGGAGCTGGTGCTGGGGGCTCGGGTTGCTGGTCGGCAGATGAGGAAGCACGCGTTCTCGGCATTTGCGAGAGAACAGAATAGAAATTCCTTCAGCATCGAGAAACCAAACCGCACGACATGAAAGAAAAGATGTGAAAATTTCCTAACTCTGTAGCCTTTAAGGGATAAATAGAGACATCTCCATACCGATCCCTCAGGCTACTAAGCTTGCCTGTGAACTGTGAGGCGCATGTAACCTAGAGCTTTGATACTAACCTATCACGACCCGGATTTCCCACCCTCGGGAGTCATGATGAAGCCTACTAATGTGATCTAGGCAAGCCAATCCTTTAAATACTTATCTTATTATCCAATTATTTATTTTTAGCAATTATAAAGCAATAACGTGATAACAACGGAAATTAAAATTTAAGCGGAAGATGACGATAAAATGTATGAAGACTATACCTATTACAAGTAATTAAGCCTTAACCACCCAAAAACTGGTGTTATAGTGTCACAGACGGTCTAAGATTTACTACATACAAGGTCTGAAGAAAATATCAATACACTATTTCTGAATATAAAGAAAATGAAACAGGAAATAAGGATAGTGGAGATGCCATGGCCTGCGGACGCCTGCAGGTCTACCTTGGATCTCTGGGGGGACTGAAGGTATGGTCTGAAGTCAACAGCACTAGGATCTGCACAAAAGAGTGTAGAGGGTAGTATCAGCACAATCGACCCCATGTGCTCGTAAGTGTCTAGCCTAACCTCGGCGAGGTAATGACGAGGCTAGACCAGACTAGCATATAAACCTGTGCAGTTATAAAATATATAGCAAAAAGTAAAGCAGGATAAATAGTTAAAAGTGGGAAGGGGGAACATGCTTCGGGGAATCACAGGTAAATCAGAATATCCAGAGAATTATAGAGAAACAATATCTAACTACTATTAAGGATAAGGAAAACAAAGGCAGATTTCACTTTCAATTCACATTTTGTTGCAGGTGTGAAACCTGATCCCATTTCTTATATCTTGTGGTAGGTATATCACCTGCTCCCATTTCATTAAATCTCATGGTCGGTGTACCACCCACTCTCATTTTATTATATCTCGTGGTAGGCATACCACCCGCTCCCATTTTATTAAATCTTGTGGGAAGCATACCACCCACTCCTATTTCATTATATCTCGTGGTAGGCGTACCACCCACTCCCATTTTATTAAATCTTGTGGTAGGCGTAACACCCGCTCCCATTTCATTATATTTCGTGGTAGGCGTACCACCCGCTTCCATTTTATTATATCTCGTGGTACCACCCGATCCTATTTACAAAACAACAACAAACACAAAGAATCCCGGTGAGGAGACAAGAGCAACATAATAACTTCCTGGCAAGGGTACATTAATATCTCAACAATATCCCGGCAAGGGAACTATGATATCTCAACAATATCCTGGCAAAGGAACAATTGTAACGACCCGACCGGTCGTTTTGAGCTTTTACACTTTGATCGCTAGTTCTCGGGCATGACTTGCCCCGTATGATATATTATGACTGATATAGATCATTGGTTTTTGTTATCACGGAAATCGGTATGAATTTAAAAGAACAGTCTCAGTTGAAAGCTTTGAATTTGAAAGGTTTGACCAAGAGTTGACTTGATTGTATATGAGTTCGGATCAGAATTTTTATTATTTGGTTAGCTTCGTTGGGTGATTTATGACTTAGGAGCGTGATCGGAATTGATTTTGGAGGTCTGGTATAGAATTAGGCTTGAATTGGCGAAGTTAGTATTTTGACGAATTCCGATTGATAGGCGAGATTTTGATATAGGGGTCAGAATGAAATTCCGAGAGTTGCAGTAGCTCCGTTATGTCATTTGGGATGTGCGTGCAAAGTTTCAGATCATTCGGACAAAGTTTGGTAGACTTTTTGATCGAAAATGTGTTTTTAGAGATTTTGAAAATTTTAAGGTTGAATCCGATGAAAATTTTGTGTTTTGATGTTGTTTTGAGCGTTCCGAAGATTGGAACAAGTTTGAATGATGTTTAAGGATTGGTTGGCATGTTTGGTTGAGGTCCCGGGGGCCTCGGGTGTGTTTCGGGGAGGTTCCGGACCATTTCTAAGCTATTTTTAACTGCTGGTTTTTGGCTACAGCAGTGTTCTATGTGATCGCGTAACAATGGATGCGATCGCGATGAGTAAAATGCGAGAAATTTGCCAGTGCTTCGCGATCGCGGAGAAGAAATATTCCGTTGTGTTGATCCCACTTCGGAAGCTTATATCTCACAATCTATAAGGAAATGGGAGATAATAAAAAAATAAAAATTGTAGTCCTTTGTTTCTAGTTTTCAGAAATGTAAATTAATTGGAATTTCAAGTTGTGTACAAAAAGTTATGGTGGTTAAACTATAGGCTGCCTGGGAAGGTCTCTAATACACACGGCTGATTTTGGAAGCTTATATCTCGCAATGTATAAGGAGTAAGTAAATGAGAAACATATAAAATTATAGCCCTATGTGTCTAGTTTTCAGAACATCAAACCATTTGTAATATGGAGTTGTGCGCAAAAGGTTATGACCATTATACTGGAGGTTGTTTGGAAGAGCTGAGAACTATTCATCACGATCGCAAAGCATTGTCCACGATCGCGAAGGGTAAATTATGGGCTGAGAAAAGTTTTTTTTCGCGATCGCAAAATCGCGAAGAGTAAATACCTGGGCAGAAGCTTTATTTCATGGTTTCGGCCATTTTTAACATTTTTGGACCAAGGGAGCTCGGTTGAGGCGATTTTTTGAGAGATTTTCAAGGAAAACATCAGGGTAAGTGTTCTTAACTCAATTTTGGTTAGATTACTAAAATCTATCATCGTTTTTAACATTTAATTGGTGATTTTAGTTGGTTAAATCTTGAAAACCTTCTTGGTTTAATTTGAAGATTTGAGGGTCGAGTTGATGTCGGACTTTGGTAATTTTGGTATGGTTGAACTCGTATCGGAATGGGTTGTCGGATTTTATGAGTTTCGCCGGATTTCGAGATGTGGGCCCCACGGGCAAATTTTAATGCAATTTCGGATTTTTAATGGAAAATGTAGAATTTCATGTGGAGTTAATTCCTATAATTAGTATTGACTGAATTGAATTAACTGTGGCTAGATTCGGATCGATTGGAGGCCGATTCGAGGGGAAACGACATTTTGGAGTAGGATTTTGCTCGGATTGAGGTGAGAAATGTTTGTAAATGACATCCTGAGGGTTTGAAACCCCGGGTTTGCATACCATAGTGTTGTATTGAGGTGAATTACATGCCGGATAACGGGCGTGGGGTAGAGCACCGTTGGGGATTGCGACTTGGTCCGTCCCGATTGATGAAATTACTGCGTATTTGACTGAAACTACTTGTTATCATCATAATTTGGGCTGATTGCCATATTTGGGCTTCGTGCCAATTAGTTGAACCCTTCGGGGATTGTTGTCGATAATTCATCACTGATTTAATTATATATTTGAACTCAGTCATGTATTTTCCACTGTTTTAAAAACTCAGCCAAGTTATTATGCCTTAAACACTCGAAATGATATTTCCATATATTATTTTAGGGCTGAGCATCATGCTTTATTGTTGCCCAAGTGCTTATGTGATTATATTGACTAAGTAAGGCCGAGGGCCTGTATTGTGAGGATACTTATGGATCGGGTTGCGCGTCGCAGCAGTGTTATATTGATATTGAGGCCAAGAGCCTGGTTGATTACATTGATCATGAGGCCGAGAGCCTGGTTGATGCCACGAGATGGCTTGATATCGCGCTTGGTCTGCAGGAGCCCCTCCGAGTCTGTACACACCCCCAGTGAGCGCTGTCGATGATAAATAAATGGATGGCTCAGGCTGTGCGCCATAGTGGGTACCAGAGTGTACCGTCATATGCATTGCATTACACTCATGAATTTGTTCTTATCTGTATTATCTGTCATAATATTTTTGCACTCTTATTTCATTGGCTTTTATGCTACTTCTTGCAATAATTACCTGATATCCTGGCATTATCTGTTAACGAAGTGTTGTGCCCGAGGGGCTAACTGATGTGCTTGTTTGCACTACTTGTTTTGCATTCATTTGCTTAACTGTTGGAAAAAGACATTTTCAAAAGAGGTTTTAGACTGAGCTAAGATATTTCTAAAGATTTCACAGTTTCACTGTTTTTCTCAAAGGGTTTACACTGCTCCTATATAGCATGATGGCTTGCTGTGACGACCCGACCCGATCCAACCCGTCGTCTCATGTGTTATTGCTCCATTTCCCCCATTTCATGCTTCTTCATGTTTCGTTATCGGTATGTGGTGTGTTAGAGTTGATTTGGATTGGTTTTGATAAGAAATGAGACACTTAGTCTCTTTAAGGAAAGCTTAAGTTGGAAAAGTCAACCGAATGTTGACTATTGAGTTAGAGGGCTCGGATGTGATTTCCAGTGATTCGGTTAGCTTCGAGGGATGATTTGTGACGTAGGAGTGTGATCAGAAGTGATTTTGGAGGTACGGTATAGAATTAGGCTTGAATTGGCGAAGTTAGTATTTTGGCAATTTCCGGTTGATAGGTGAGATTTTGATCCGGGAGTCAGAATGAAATTTCGAGAGTTGTTGTAGCTTCATTGTGTCATTTGGGATGTGTGTGCAAAATTTCAGGTCATACGGACATCGTTTGGTCGGGTTTTTGATCGAAAGTGTATTTCGGAAGTTTTTAAAAACTTAGGCTTAAATTCGATGAGTTTTGGGTAATATGATATTGTTTGAGGTACTTTTATGATTGGAAAAGGTTTTAATGATGTTATGAATTATGTTGTCATGATTGGTCGGGGTCCCATGAGGCTCGGATAAGTTTTGGAATAGTTTTTGGAAGATTTTTGCCGTTTTGAGCATAAGCGTGTAGTGACCCAAAGGTTCATTTTTAGTTCTAGAGATCGAAATTCGATTTTGAGACTTTCGGAATTTTGTTAATGAATTATAGGACTGATCTGAAAAGTTTGGTCTAATTTCATCAAGTCGCGATTGGGTTTTTAATGCGAAACATGAGTTAATTGTTTAACGAGCAAAATGGATATCGCACCAAGCTAACGAGCTTCGAATTTGTTTCGATTGAAGAAATAGGTTAATATTATTATTTGTGACTCATAGGAACAAGAATCGTCGAATTCCGAGTTCGTATAATGGAGTTATAGCACTTTTAATGAAATAAAATGCTGCTGCAATTTTCTGGGCAAAAAAACTGGTATTTTCGCTTCCGCGATGAATAGTAACGCAGAAGCGACGAACATTGATCCGCTTATGAGGTGAACAGTACCGCAGAAGCAAAAATCTGGACAGTGTATATTTTTCGGACAGTCCGAGATTTATTTCATTTTTGGAGCTATGGAGCTCGTATTGAAGCGATTTTCGAAGCGATTTTCACCATTTGGATGCGGGTAAGTGTTATATATCCAAAAGTGATTATATTTGGTGATTCCATGGTTATTTTCATCAAGTATTAGTGAATAAAATGGAAGAAATCGGAGAAAATTTGTAAACTTTTCAAAAACGAAAATTGATGATTTGGAGGCCGAATTATTGTCGGATTTTGATAAAAATTGTATGGTTGGACTCGAGGTTGGATGGGGTTTCATATTTCGTAACTTTTTTTGGGTTCCGAGACGTGGGCCCTATGGGCAAAAATGGTGGTTTAGGGCTTCAAACGAAAGAGAGTTAAAATGGAGATTTGAGGGGTCATTTGGACTCCGATTTTGGTAAATATTATATGTATAGACTCGTGGCGAGATAAGGAATCCGATGATGTTAATTTTTCTAATTTTTGAGAAGTGGGCCCGGAGCTCGGGTTTTGCTAGTTTCGAGATTTTTGCTATTTTTCGATTGGGTATTGTTCCCTTAGCATATTGTGATGCATTCGCTCTGATTTTGGTTAGATTCGACGCGCGTGGAGGACGGTTTGAGGGGAAAAGGCGTAGTGAGCTAGAGATTTCACTGATTCGAGGTGAGTAATACTTGTAAATGATTTCCTGAGGGTTTGAAACCCCGGATTTGCACATCATAGTGCTGTATTGAGGTGACTTGCACACCGGATATGAGCGTGGGATAGAGCACCGTTGGGGATTGTGACTTGGTCCGTCCTGGTTGTTGATTTTTACTGCGTATTTGACTGAAACTGCTTGTTATCATCATAATTTGGGCTGATTGCCATGTTTGGGCTTCGTGCCAACTATGTGAATCCTTCGGGGATTGATATTACTGTTTTAGCATATCATGCATATCATTTGGTTTCAGTCCAAGGTTTTAAATGCTAGTTTTGCAAACTCAGCCATACTCCTAAGTTTTGAAAACTCAAATGATATTTCAAATGATAATTCGGGCTGAGAACTACTGTTTTATAAATGCCCAAGGGGCTTATGATGATTCTGGACTGAGCATGGATCGGCTGCACGCTGCAGTAGTGATTTTGAAACAGTGGTAACAATGACAATGTATGATGTGATTTGAAATAGTAGTAACAATGACACTGTATGATGTGACTTGAAACAGTGGTAACAATGACACTGTATGATGTGACTTGAAATAGTGGTAACAATGACACTGTATGATGTAATTGGTCAGTCACCGGTCAGGTAACAATGACTGGCAAGGAATTTATTGATGCCACGAGATGGCTTGATATTGCGCTTGGGCTGTAGGAGCCCCTCTGGAGTCTGTACACACCCCTAGTGAGCGTTGTCGACGATAAATATGGTTGGATTGGACTGCACGCCGCAGTGGGTACCTGAGTGTACCGGTCGTATGCATTGCATTGCATTCATGCATTGGTTCCTGTTTGTACTACGTGTCATGACATCCCGCACTCTCATTTTATTGGCATCCATGCTACTTCTTGCACTGTTTATCAGATACCCTGGTATTAATGGTTAGTGGAGTGATATGCCCGAGGGGCTGATTTATGTGCCCGAGGGGCTGATTCAAAAGAAGTTTTAACTGAGTCCAGATATTTTCTAAAGAATTTCACGATTTTACTGATTTCTCAGAGGATTGCACTATTCTTTATAGCATGATGGAGTGCCTTACGTGATTTTTGCTGCTTAGTTATTATTTACTTTTATTACTCATTGAGTTGGAGTACCCACTTTACTCCCTGCACCTCGCGTGCAGTTGCAGGTATTCGTTACCCGGTAGCGGGTTAGAGCTGATTGAGGGTTTTGTTATCAAAGTTGAGCAAGATGACCGCCAGCGTTCGCGGCATCGGACTTTGTCCTTGGGTTCCATATTTCATTTTGTATATTATTATTGGCCCAGTAGTTGTGTTCAGTCTTGTTTAGATGCTCGTGACTTGTGGCACCCCGGTCGGGTTGTGTTGGGTTGAAAATACTGGTTATTATTGTCGTTAAGTTGTGCTTATCTATTCATTTATGTTTAATTATTATTAAAGAGACGATTTGGGTTAGTTGGCTGGCCTTGTCTTCCCGAGAGGTGCCATCATGTTCGGGTTTGGAAATTGGGTTATGACAAGTTGTTATTAGAGCCTAGGTTACTAGGTCTTACTAGTCATGAGCAGGTTTAGTAGAGTCTCACGGATCGGTACGGAGATGTCTGTATTTATCCTCGAGAGGCTGCAGAAACCTTTAGGAAACTTCACATTCTTGAATTCTTATCGTGCGTCCTTGATTCAGCTTGAAATATAACACTTTGAATTCCTTCCACGTATTCGTACGTGCGAACGAGCGCTCAGTATCAAAGGTGCCTCGATGGCTTGTGATTCCCCGATCGAAGGGCAAGACGTTATCTCTGTGAGTTTGATGTTAGGCCCGTCTGGAGGACTTGAGGCTGGATCTTTGCCTATGGCTTGAGCACCGAGGTGCTGATTGTGTGAGCAAGTGTTTTGAACTT
>MU751523.1:9197-25259 GCA_026770625.1 Nicotiana glauca
TTAACATCAAAATCATCAAATTTCACCAAATCAAAGCCTAAGTTTCTTAAAAACTTCCGAATTGCACATTCGATCAAAAACCCAACCAAACGATGTCCGAATGACCTAAAAATTTGCAGACATATCCAAAATCACCTAACGAAGCTACTGCAACTCTTGGAATTCCATTCCAACCCTCGAATCAAAATCTCACTTATCAACCGGAATTCGCCAAAATTTAAACTTCGCCAATTCAAGCCTAATTTTGCACCGAGCCTCCAAAATCAATTCCGATCGCACTCCTACGTCACAAATCATTCCCCGAAGCTAACCAAATCACCAGAATTCACATCCGAGCCTTCTAACTATATAGTCAACTTCCGGTTGACTTTTCCAAAACAAGTTTCCTTCTAAGAGGCTAAGTGCCTCATTTCCAATTAAAACCAATTCAATTCTATCCGATCAACTCAAATACTGACATTGAAGCATAGAGCAACATAATATGGGAGAAACGGGGCGGTAACTCATGTGACAACGGGCCGAGTCGTGACATCCTCCCCAACTTAAACAAACGCTCGTCCTCGAGCGTACCCAGAGTTGTCCTAGAATCCAACCAATAGCTAAATGACCTTACCAAGCATATACCCGGGGTGATCCCTCGTCACCCTATCTCTTATAGGTCCGATAACACGACATGGCTGAAATTACCCAATCTAGTCTAGCCCATAATTCACAGAATTACTTTTTCACTTCTGAAACCATCAATACGATCAAACCTTGCACCTATACTTCGAATAGTCCCGAACCAGCTGTAATAACCCATACTCGCATCCTCAAATGAAATCACATGATATACCACATAATCCAGCACCTGAAACGATAACTTCTATTCACAGCAGTTGTCCACAACAACCATATACCGATAGAAACCTCTCAATAGCTAAAGCCTTATTCCAACACTTCATATCCTATCAATGACAATGAAACACACAGCAAACCGTAGCCATTTCTCAGATCAACCATTCATGAAATCACTTTCTTTTTGACTAATACCACAACAGATTTACGAAATCATACTCAAAATAAGAACCTCACGTCAATATTCAGAATAAACTCGAACCTTGTTATTATTCTTCTAACAAGTTGTAATCAAATCCGTTCGCGTCCATTAATGACTCCAACGATCACCTCGAATTCAACGCACCACTCGGGTGATATGACAACTCATCACAGGCCTAAGCCACAACTTGCATAATTCACGCACCAATGATGGGTTGTCTGAACATACTCAAATCATGACAAATGACTCAAACGAATGAGCTATAGCTCAAACTCCTCTGTACCATCACAACACAAGGCTGGGACCTCGTCCCACATCATAGAAATAAAATACCTGAATCTGCCCCCGAAGGGTCTAATCTCCATGTAGCCTCGCTACAATGCACGATCTTATCCCAACACTGTTACACATGAAGCACCTCAAGTTGCTATGCTCAAAATAGACAGCCACGCACAGACTGATGTCTGAAACCAAGCAATCCATCACACCCATGGTGAAGCAAGACATACCAAGTAACATATGGAAAACTATTCTCAACATCACCCTGTTGCGGCGTGCAACCCGATCCTGATAACATACCCGTGGCGGCGTGCCACTCGATCCACACAAATATCTCACATCGAGAGATGCACATCGAGCCAAATTTGCTCATTATAACAAAATATCGAGTGCATAACAATATCTACATATAGCGTTATAAGCTACAAAACTCAAGCACAATCCGAAAATCATAATGCCTCACAGCACCGAAAAAGCATCTCATAGATCTCCCCAGATCACTAACAAGCTCAATAACGAGATATTAAACATATCCCTCAACAATACATATCAGGGCCAACCAAGCCATCTCAATCTGAATACGTAGCCACATCGGCCTGCCAACGAACTCAATGCCAAGAAGCCTGAAGCTCCTCCTTCCACTTTTTATAACTCTTGCTGGAGTCGTACGATACGGTGCCCGACACCAAATCAATACCGAAATCCACGATCTCGCCCGGTGACATGCCTGACCACAAGGAACGCATCCGAAAAGTCCCTCAATATCGGAAGTGAATCAATGGTAGAAACCTCTATACTGACATCCGTCATAAAGGCTCAATTAAGGAAAGCAATCTTTCCCAGCCGTCCGCTGATCTTTGGAATACCAACCACTCTGCTATAACATAATCCGATGCACCTCGCCACGCAACCGATGGCATTTTCTGACATAGCCCATAGCCCAATAGTATAGAACAACCCACTTTGCGACAACCAGTCTACAGCTCAGCATCATATACAAAATCTAACATACCAACAAAGAAGGACCCGCTCGGGCCTCCATTCCCAATAGCCGTTAATGGTACCAATACACACTATCCACAACCACTACATAGCCTGAACATGAGAACTCACAGTCATTCTTCGAAGATATTCTAAAATTCTCCTGTGCCATCAAACACACTCAGATATCAACAGTCGACCTATCAATAAAATGCCGCAACACTACCGAACACTACAAAAAAATGCTAAATTTGCGGAGGTTTTATTGTGGGGGCTACCATAACCTCCGCAATTTATATCAAATTGAGGGAGTTTATTTACCCCCGCAAATTATATTACATTTACCGCGGTCAGAAACCTTTACAAACCTTAAAAAATAGTGCCTAATAACCCCAATATTTCCCTCATTTTTTAATCCATTCCCTCTCTTTTTTTCCCCAAAACCCTCTCTCATTTTTCAGAAACCCTCGCCCACTCTAACCAAATCCTTTAACCAAAATGTGCCCTATGCTGGTTAATTTTGTGTCATAACAGACTTCACCCACCAAATTAAACCTCGATTTTGGTTAATCAAGCTCCGATTCCATTTCTTCTTCATCTCAAGCTCTATGCTTTTCTTCAGTTTCTCATCTTGTCAATCAATTGGATGTAAGTTGATTTTATTTTGCTCTTTCATACAAATTCATGTTTATCAATCCTTTGATTTTTATTTTTTGTCTTTCTTTCTTTGTGCATGTGGGTTTTAAGTTTATTTTCTCTATTAATTTGTGTTTTTCCTTTATTGATTTTTTTGCTTTCTTTCATGTTGATGTTTTTTCAATTCTCAAGAGATTAGATAATCAGAAGATACACAAAATTGCCCATGATCATCAGGTCTGTTCCTAAAATGTTCAGTTAGAATCTCTTTTAACTCATTCATAGAAAGCCCTTGTGAAGGCTTATGTTGATAGTGATGTGTGAAGTGTTGTTTAAGCCTTCCTTTGATCTTTAGAGCTTTACTTTGATGGAGAGTTCAACCTTTGGTTGATCACTTAGCTGGAGATCTTGTATTACGTCTTGTAAAGTTACTGAAATGTGATTAACTTTGTTATACTGATGTGTCTAAAATCTGAATCAATGCTGCATTGTTCTGCATTATAGTTGACCTCATTCGCCCTTTTATTGTTTTCAATCCTGGTGATAAATTAGATTATGGTTAAACCTAGCTTATTCCCTTGGGAAATCCAAATCTCTTTTATCTAATCAAACTTAGATTTGAGATATAAGTGATGACTTGATGCATGAATATCTTCATATTGAATAAGCATAAGTTATATGTATACTGGCAAAGATTTAAGCATGAGTTATATGTATACTGGCATAAGTTATTGAAAGGTGGAAAGAAGGAGAAGAGAGAAACTTTAGTTTAGTTTTGATTTTTGAGCTTATGCCCCAAGAATGTTCCTATGATGAATACTTAGGTTAATTACAGTAGTATAGTGTACATGTATCATTCTACACAATATGATTACTTGATCCTAAATGATCTTGCTAGAAATTGGCAGATGCTTGTATTGTGGAACAATTTTAGAGGAACTTCCACTGCTAAAAAATATCTGTTTACCGACGCAACAGTTTGGTAGAATTTTTTTTGTTATTGCTATTCATGAATGCTGGCCATATGTGTTTCTGCAACAGTATGATCATTAACATTGTGGAAATACTTGCACTTTCACTATAATTTGACAAGGTTTAACAAGTTACTCAATCTGTATGACATGAAAAAAAAGGTTAATACCGTTGAATTTACTGTATGCCTCAATCAAAGAATAGAGAATCATATTGATTTTTGTTTTTATCTTTTAAGATTCACAAGGAGATAGCAAGATACTTATAGTGAAGAAAAGGGACGTGTTAAATTTATCTAATAGAGAACATATTGTGGTTAATTTTGACGACATCGATTCCTCTATCGGTGAAGGACAAGGCATTCTTGCAGGCTTTTGTGGAATTTTAGCAACTGACTGCTCTATTTTTCCAACTCACGTTGAGAAATGGCCGGATTTACCTATGACAACCTTCAACCGTTGTTATGATCGATTTATAAAGGTATTTCTGAGGCATACAATATCTCTATTTTATGTCACTAGATTTTATATTTGCATATAATAATTATCTAACCATTGTTTTATTCTTGAAGCCACGATTTTGTTTTCGGACAACTGAGTCAAATGCAAGACGATATGTTTATAATTCTATGTATAAGAAGTGGGGCGCAAGAAGGCTAAAGTTGTTTGATAAGGTCTATGATACACTTAAGAGCAGTGCCGAGATAATGGATAGCATTCCACTGGGAATTTCACAGGATCAATGGATTTCTTATGATGATTACGCTTTAAAGAAAAGACACAAGTATTTATTTCCAGGTAGTTATAAAGTATATTTACCCACATAATATAATGACATGCCAATAATTACAATAATTTTCTAACCTTACTTTTCAAAGTCCGTTAAAACGTAGGAATAGCCTTTTTCCTTGATTGATCGTATTTAATTTGATGATAGTGTTGGAAGAGGAAGTGTGGTATTCACTGTCAATACAGAGGATTGAGGTCAATTCAGTTGAGTGATAATCGCACTGAATCCCATCTAATATGTTAAAGCATTCATGGCATGCAAAAAAATTAAAACATGTCTGGAAAATAAGTAAAATTCAAGCATTAGACAATCCAATAATTTACTGGACTTTCCAGAGGTTGGAAAATCAAACTTGGTTTCTAATCATATAATTCATTTGTTTAAACATCAGAGCCTATTTTGCAGATGATGATGTCAGGCAAAACAGGGTATACATTTGATTTTAACTCTTATAAAATATACCCTTTAGTTGTTCTATTCAATACTTTAACAGAAGGCCTAAAATACACATGCGTTTGAATCATTTTGTTGCTTGTCTGCTTGATCAACATATATTATGGTTTTACAAGTATACGATAGGCAATTATGTGTAATTCGTAGTATCTTTTTGTAAGGAAATTCGTAAAAGAAATGCTGAAATCCGGAAGAAATAAATTATTTCACATATCGGTGGCTCCAAAACTAACTCCAGAAGAACGCTGAAATTGTATTGATTCATTTTGAATATTTTAATTGAACTTGAAACTATTCTTAGTTAGTTAAGTTAATGTGACTTTAACTTTTTCATTTATAGATGGATGAGACTGGACAAAAGCCTGGATGAGAACAACTTTATCTCGCCACATATAGGAATGAAGATGGATCATATGTTAATGAGGCGGCAAAAGAGATATGCGTAAGTTTATAATTTCTTCCATCAAATTTGCAATTGTGTAAAGCATATCTAGCCACTGTTTCATCACACTTGGTTGTGTCAAGGATGAAAAAGAATGAAAAGAAGGGAAGAGAAAAGTGAGAAGTTAGTTCATTTTTACATGGTACTAGCAATGTGGGGAAAATACTAAATAGTATAGTATGATATAATGCAGATTTCCCATAAAACAAATTGTGATGTGGAAATACCAATATTGAAGTAGTCTTAATCTACTAATACTTGGCAATGAAATTTGACCTGCTGCAGTATAGCAGCAGATGAGTAAATTTTGAATCCATCTGTAGCCTGTCAGCAGCAAAATTACTCCTCAACTGTCTTTTTCTTTAGCTTATTTAAAACTTGATAAATTTTCAGACAATCCATGCTAGTTTCACGAGAAAAAATTCTCATGCCAAGGCTCAAAATGACTTGAACATTAGGATTTGTGACAAATCAAGTCAAACAAACAGGGTTTGCAAAAGCTTTAAAAAAATTTATCCATTTTATGTATCTAATGTCATTTTTCTTGCTGGAAAATTTATCCCCTTTTATTTGCCTAGCTGCAGAATTCTCTCTTTTTATTCTCATATTTGATGAGTTTTTTTCCCTTATCTTGGTTGTTGAACTGTTTTTTTCTTTTATTATTTAATTTATTTTTTAAATGTCAGTTGGGAACTTTTTGTTAGATAAGGATTTATTCTTTTCGATTAAAGATTGGTTCTTTTGATTAAAAATTGGGATTTGGTGAGATACAGAGGTTTTATCATTTGCAAAGACGAATTGATCTCTATTTCAGTGGAGGTTTTTGTGTTTCTGTTTCTAGTGAAAATAGTTGAAGCTTGGATTAATATGTGCTTATGCACTATCTATTGTCAATTGTGTTGTGCCAGTTATTCATTATTCTTATCTTTACATTCATATACACTAAGGCCAAAGTGAATGCATAACCTTCTATATGAGGCAAATTGATCTTGTTCAGAAGCTGGATATCCTTCTACTCTTATTTTTCTTTTTTTAACTTATCAATCACTGATTGAAGGTAGGACACTGACTATTGGTGTGTAATGTATTTAGGAAAAAATTGAACTAGCATTGAGACAAAGCACCGTGGATGTATCTGAAATTTCGCCAAATGATGTCGTTAGTAAGGTGATGGGAAAATAGCACTCTAGAAGGGTAAGGTGCTTGGGATTAGGAGTTGTTCCCGGTAGAGCTTTTAGACAAACAAGACCTCGTTATAGTGATTTGAATGCTTCAAATTATAATAACTGTTCATGTTCTTCCCAATGCCAAGAGAAGTACAATCAAATATTGAATGCTCACGATCAAAGCCAAGAGAACTATAGAGAAATGATGAATATTAACACCCAAATGATGAATGCTTTTAAGGCATATATGATAGTGAAAGAAGGGAGGATACCTGAAGAATTTGCAGGGATCTTTGTTTCTCCTCCTCATTCAACAATAAGAAAAATTCATAACTTATTTAATTTAGAAAACTTTTGTGCTATATGTGGTGTTTGACTCTTTTTCTCACTTTCTTCACTCCGATATCTACACATGCATTCTCATCAAATGTGCATTTTTTATCCTTCATGTTGTTCTAGCTACAGCAAATTAGCACTCACAATGTTGCCTTCAGTTGTTGCATCTCCTTAGACTAATATTATTGTTAATAACAGTAGTAATAGTAATAATAATGTTACAACTGGTCAAGATTTGTCTTTGTCTTTGTCATCATCTCATCATCATAATCATTACAACATGTCACTCATTTGGATAATCTTTGTCTTTGTCTTTGCCTCACCTCATTCATATCTGGAATTCGGCACTTTCTGCTCTTTTTAGTTTTTGGATCGATAGCCTAAACTAATTGAACTCATATATATATATATTCTTTCACCTCATTTGGATAACACCCTCGAGATGGATTATAGTGATCTTTGGGAGAATAGCCTGTCATGTTGGATATGATTGAGCTTCCATTCACAATAAACCTAGTAGCAGTAGTCTTATTGAAAACTAGCTTTAGATTATTTTGGTTTATAGTCAGAGAATTCCAGTAGCCCAAATCATTACAACAACCAAGGTTCGTTAATTATATTTTATTTTAATTTTTTTAGCCAGGTGATGCGGCTAGCGGATCCATTTCTCCCATGGATGCAAGAAGATCATCTGGTGGAAGTAATCCTAACGACAAACATTGAAGTTGCTTGCAAATGTATCTACTCGATTGAATGGTCATAGGAGATCTTTTGTCCTTAATAGTTGGAGTAGATGTTCTGTTTAAATTTAGTTTTAAGACTAATTATAATACTGATATTTTGTGTTTAGTGGATGGAGTAGTTGTGTTTAAAGCAAGTTTTTGAGACTAATGATAATTTACTTTAATGTATTTTATGGTTTATTAATATATTGGTGCTACTTGATTCCATATAATCTGATGATGCCTCATTATATTAACATATAGTAAAATCGGATCAGTTATGGGTATAACAATTGCTTAAAAAAATCAATGAATAGCGGAGGTTATAACTGCCACAATTTAATGTATAATAATATTGTGTTTAAACTTGCGGAAAATATTGTGAGGGGTTTTGACTGTCGCTATTTTTTTAAACGTGTGGTCTTAAAAAGTCAAACTAATAAATTGCGGAGGTCGGACCGCCGCTAAATACCCCCGCTATATGATAACAGCGGTCTCCAATAAAACCCCCACAAATTGATTGAGGCAAACATTATTGCGGGGGTTTTGGAAACCGCCGTAAAAGGATATTGCGGAGGTTTCTGACCCCCGTAATATGTAAATAAAACCTCCGCAAATTTAACCTTTTTTTTTTAGTGGAAGTGCCATCAACTTAATCACATTGCCCTTTCTGAAATATATACCCTTGTCAAATCACTATAATTACCAACACTCTTTCCTTAATCATATGAGGATCATTCACCCCAATCCTCTGAAAATCGATTCTTAAATCACCTGCAGCTGCCCGTGCTGCTTAAGAATTTAATGACTTTCCATTCCGAACCGAACCGAACCTTACACACACAAATCCCAATCCTCCACAACATATCACATATACCATGCCACACTAGGATAACATGAGAACTTTTATCTCCCTTCCGTGCCGCAGACATTGACGCACTCAACTAGTCAAGAACTTTCATTGATCCCATTTAGACGAAAAATCATTACACACTCCATGCTTCGCATACCCATACGAAATATACTCATCTTCAAACCATAGTAAAACCCAACATGAACATCTCTGCCGACTCCAGTTGTACAAGCTAAACTACCAGGATCGAATCCTTTTATCTAAACCAAGCTGAGCAAGCCGTCAAAACCCAAGAGCATTGCTGAAAATTGCCTGTAAAAGCCCATTACTTCGAATACATACAAGGAATCAATCATACCCTTACCATACCGATTCGGTCTATTATCAAGTTATTCCTTCTATCAAATTTCTCTTTTTATTCATCATCAACTTGATATTCATCCTTGTTGTAGCATCACAATGCCTCAATCCAAGCCTACCACACGAGACTCGAACATAAGACCACACTGTCTAAGACTCATAGGCCACCGAATACTCTCTCAATGCTTCCCAAAAATACCACGTTCCAGAATACTTTACTTGAAGAACTTTCTGCAAATCGGAATTCGTTACCATTACTTCCCAGATACTGATACATAGAATCCCATAATTAGCATAAGATACCACAAGTCTTGATCTCTTCCTAATGGAAACATAGTCTCTAGCCACATACACTACCTTAGACACCTGATGATTACATGCAAATATCTCGAACACAATAAAACTATTCTTGAGAGTCATTCACTCCTATTCCAACTGCAATTTACCTGACTTAACGAACAGAACCACTCGTGCCTTATTAGCATTCTTACAATGTAGGATATGATCTCGTTCCAATACAAACTAACATCTTCCTTTTCTACACACTGAGCATTCTTTATCAACAACAGCTCAAGACATCCCATTATTTCCTCACGTCTACAAAGCACCATATAACCTTTATCAAAATTTTTGCTTCACTCGTGTCATCCTCGGCTCACTTTCTGCAACCAAGACTGATCCGCCAGCGTACCTCAAAAAGGAACCAACATAGCACATAATCGTACAATCAGCTAATCAACCGCAACCTCCCCAACTTGGCTCAAAGCCACCTATCAGGACACATTTAATAACCCATAATACTTTTACTCTAATCATGCCACAATATTATAGTGAGATTAAACTCAAATCATCTACTAGTTTATGAAAACATAGATCCTCGGATACTGAAATCCTCTACAAACCTCGCATTCATCCCCACATCAGTTGAGTCCACTCTCTGAAGCGACCCAAATTTTCTAATTACAACACGTACTCTTCAATTACACATGAGATCTTCTAACAGTATACATAAGAATCGTACCCCTTAAGAATACTCTGCAGGAGATATCCCACTTGCTTCGCCTCAATTTAGTTTTTCAGCACACCTTCCACCATCTTACACATAACACATCCATTAAGTCTTCCTGATTCTGAACTCATATCGCCACACGTAGTGTACTTCACTTCCCAACTAGGAGACACGAAAATATTCTTCACGCGCCCATATTCGGGCTACACATCAAACCACAATAGGAAACGAATCACTTAATAGTTCATCTATTATCCCGCAGACTTCTTCATCACTACCAAGTCATATAATAACATCTCACAGTACTAACATACTCATCACATGAATACCAAACCGCCATTCCGGATAATAGTGACAATACCGAACATCTAAGTTCAAAGCACTTGCTCACACGATCAGCACCTCAGTGCTCCAGCCATAGGCAAGATCCGGCCTTAAGTCCTCCAGAATGGCCCAACATCGAACTCACGGGATCACATCTCGCCCCTCGATCGGGGAATCACAAGCCATCAGGGCACTTATAATACCGAGCGCTCATGTGCGCATACAGACGTGTGGAAGGAATTTCAAGAGTTATATCTCAAGCTGAATCAAGTACGTCCGATAAGAATTCCAAGAAAGTAAAGCTTTCCTAAATGTTCTGCAGCCTCTCGAAGATAAAAACAGACGTCTCTGTACCGATCCGCGAGACTCTACTAACCGGCTCTTAAATCATGAGGCCTAGTAACCTAGGCTCTGATACCAACTTGTCACGACCCCAATCCCGGTCGTGATGGCGCCCAACATCAAATTCTAGGCAAGCCCGACCATATAAGACTCACAACTCAACCACACAACCCATTTTCCAATTTATAGCATTAGATTATCAGATGATATAGTTCTAAACAGTGATTATAGATAGAAGTGGTACGGAAATCACAACAACTGCCAATAAAACTCCCAAAGACTTAGGGTCATGAGTCTAAAGCCTCTAAGATGAAAAAATAATAAATTCTCAGTAATACTGATGTTCACAAATACGGAATAATAAAGGGATAGGGGAGGATTCGGGTTCTGCGAACGTCAGGCATCAACCTCGACAACTCCTGAGAAGCTCTGAAGCAGCAAATGGCTCAACTATGCTCCCGGGACACCTGAATCTACACACGTGGTGTAGGGAGTAAAGTGAGTACTTCCAACTCAGTGGTAATAAGAGTAAATAATAACTGAGCGGTAAGAAATCACGTAAGAACACTCCATCATGCTATATGGGACAGTACAACCTTTTGAGAAAACAGTAAAATCGTAAAAATCCCTTAGAAACATCTAGCTCAGTTTAAAATCTCTTCTGAAAATATTCTTTTTCCAACAGCAAGCATATGAATGCAATATCAGGTAGTGCAAGTCCGCATACAATTCAGCCCCTCGGGCACAGCACTCTATTTACAATTAACACCAAGGTATCTGGTACACAGTGCAAGAAATAGCATGGATGCCAATGATATAAGAGTGCTGAATGTCATGCCACGTAGTACAAACAGGAATCAATGCGTGAATGCAATGCAATGCACATGACCGCTGCGGCGTACAGCCCGATCCATTTGGGTACCCGCGCTCACTGTGGGGGTTCAGACTCCGGAGGGTCTCCTACATCCCAAGCGCAATATCAATATCACACCGCTGCGGCGCGCAGCCCGATCCTTGCACAGTCCAAAAATGCACATAAGCCCCTTGGGCAATAGTGAAATAGCAGTTTTTAGCTTGAAACGTCAGTAAAATATCATTTAAGTTTTCAAATCATAGAAAGATAGCTGAGTTTGCAAAAACAGTATTTAAAACATTGGACTGAGATCAAATAATATGCAACGTAATGCAAAAATAGTGATATCAATCCCTGAAGGATTCAAATAATCGACACGAAGCCCAAAACATGGCAATCAGGCCAAATCATGATAGCATCAAGTAGTTTTCAGTCAATCACGTAGTAAAATCAACAACCGGGACGGACCAAGTCACAATCCCCAACGTGCTCTACCCCACGCTCATACCTGGCATGCAAGTCACCACAATATAGCACTATGATATGCAAATCCGGGGTTTCAAACCCTCAGGATATCATTTACAAGTATTACTCACCTCAAACCGGTGAAATCTCTAGCTCGCGACGCCTTTGCCCCTCAATTCAGCCTCCACGCGCGTCGAATCTAACCAAAATCAGAGCGAATGCATTACAATATGCGAAGGGAACAATACCCAATCGAAAATAATCGAAATATATCAAGAATCTCGAAACTAACAAAACCGAGCCCCAGACACGCTTCTCGAAAAAATTACAAACCTCACATTAGCAGATTCCTCGTCTCACCACGAGTCCGTACATACCAAGAACTCCTAAATCCGAGCTCAAATGACCTATCAAATTCCAATTTGAAATATTAAAACTCAAGCCCTAGCTTTACCCCTTTTTAATGAATTTCTACCAATTTTCATATTAATTCTACCATAAACTTGAATAATTAGGCCAAGGAATTTACCTCCAATCATTAACCCTTGAATCCCTCTTCAAAATCACCTCCAAGCTCTCAAAATCGCTCCACAATGGAGGAAAAATGACATAAGCCCGCGGATGAATTAATGATATAAACCCTTCTGCCACAGCGATTTTTCATTTCTGCGGTTCTCAAAACCGATTCTGCGGTATCGCTTCCACGTCAAAATATCCGCTTCTGCAGGTTTCACTTAAATTTCCCCACGATCGCTTATGCGATAAGAAACTCACTTCTGCGGATCCCCAAAACCCAACCAAACGATGTCCGAATGACCTGAAAATTTGCAGACATATCCAAAATCACCTAACAAAGCTACTGCAACTCTTGGAATTCCATTCCGACCCTCGGATCAAAATCTCACCTATCAACCAGAATTCTCCAAAATTCAAACTTCGCCAATTCAAGCCTAATTCTACACCGAGCCTCCAAAATCAATTCCGATCGCACTCCCACATCACAAATCATTCCCCGAAGCTAACCAAATCACTAGAATTCACATTCGAGCCTTCTAAATATATAGTCAACTTCTGGTTGACTTTTTCAAAACAAGCTTCTTTCTAAGAGGCTAAGTGCCTCATTTCCAGTTAAAACCAATTCAATTCTATCCGATCAACTCAAATACTGACATTGAAATATAGAGCAACATAATATGGGGGAAATGGGGCAGTAACTCACGTGACAACGGGCTGGGTCATTACAGGTTTGTTTTAATTTGACATAACTTCAACTACATCACTGAATCTGTCATACTCTAGAGACAATAATAATGATCAAGAACTTATGGTCAACAACAATTTGTTTATAGTTTGTGTATTTCACAACTTGATACTCATTTTTGAGATTGTTGTCTGGTGATGCAAGTTATTCGCAAGATCACGAAGAGGTGGAAGCATTATGAAAAGAAGTTGAAGAGTTGAAGGAGGAACGAAAAGAAGATCGCGCAAATTTTAACAAATTGCAGAGTCTAGTGAAAAAATTGATGAGTGGACGTCCATTTGCTCCTTCGAATGGCGAGAATGGCAGGGGTAATGAGTTTTAGTTTGTTTTGGTTATTGATGTTTGATACATTATTATTTGTTGTAGTTGGATGTTTAGACTTGGTAATATTAACACTTGACAGTGATTGTAATATTTTAGACTAGATTGAATGGTGCTAGAATGTTTAACTCTTTTTGGATGTTTTAGTTACAAATATTTATGTTTTTTGTTAGTTGTAATGGTGGATTGATTGGTTAGCATGGTAGATTAATTAGTTGTTGTATATTTGAATTGGAAGGTGGTATTGCTTTAAAAGAGTTGGAATTTGGTAAAAGATTCCCATTTTTCTAAGCAAAATGCGTCAAAATATTCCAGATTCAGGAACATATGCGACTACTATAGTCAGAAATACAAATAAATAAATAGTTTTAAATTACATTTTGCGACCACGGTAGTAAGAACAATAAATAAATAAATAATTTTAAATTAGATTTGTGACCACAGTAGTGGAAAAAATCAAATAAAATTAATTATTATTATAATTATATATACCGTTTGCGACCGAAGTAGTGGGAAAGTTAATTTAAAATTTAAATTTAAATTAAATTATTTGCAACCGCGTTAGTCGGAAAGTTTGCAACCGAGACAATCGGGCAGTTGGCATCATTTGTTAGGCGTTTTATTTTTGAATTTGCGACCGCTGTAGTCGCAAATTACCGACCGATTCAGTCACTAAACTTTTCAGACCAGCTATTTTGCGACTACGATATTTCGGTCGGAATATAGTCAGAAATTAGCATTTTCTGACCGCTTTGCGACCGTTTTGGCAGTTGCAAAACAGCTATTTTCTAGTAGTGAGATAGATAGGCTATTTGGGATAGACCTTCGTCTCAAGAAACAGTGAAAATAAAGCAACAAACAGTAGTAACAACAGAGTAATCGGGTAATGAAAGCAAATGACACAACATGTAATAAAAATAATTAGGAATAAGAAAATACAAAAAAAGTACTAGTACTACTGGTAGTCTTAGGAGAAACTTACGGCTATCTGTCAACCTTCAACCCTAATTGAGTACCCGTGGGGATTATTCGGGTAGCAAATGAGATGACCGGACACCATATTTATTAAGAAAACTAGAAGGATGGTGCTTTTGAAATCGAATTAGGTATAGGAAAAAATGAGATACGGATACTTTAGCAAAAGGAGTTGAGCAGTGTGGTTTCTCTTAGGCTTTGTAAAATGAAGACTGGTCACTGCTATTTGAAGTTGTTTTAGTTGTTTGACTGGATATCATATTTTTGCTTGAATTCCTGAGTTGACAAGGTACAGTCATTTCAGGGAAATATGTTGGAAACCGGCCAGTTCAACTTCAGAAGAGTAAGTGGCAAGACAAGATTGATTATGAAGCTTTGCAAAAACAAAAGGTAATCATGCTTTCTAAAGTGACATTTGCATCTGTACCTGTTTTTGTTGATTCCTTGGTTATTTTTTTTATATTTGTAAATAACAATTCTAGAAAATAAAACGTTAGTATATAAACGTAAATATAAATAAAGCAGTAATTAATTCGAGCCCACTAAATTCACAGTGTTTCCTTAAGGAATTTAATCCCCTCCTAGTACCCAAGGTTATGGATTATTTTCTCCCAGGATAGAACGAATTACACACTAGTATAGCGGTACTTCAAACCCCAATGTTTCAGTGAACACAAAGTTCGGTAGCAAATTACACTTACGGATGCTTTGTTTGTAGTTAAAAATAATGCAGAATAAAGGAGGACAACTCAGAAGTCAAATGAAAATTCTGAGAGGAAAGAATGCAATGTATAGCCGATGTTGAATTTTTACTGAAGAGGATATCAGATTGCAATTCGTTTTTCCAGTGTATACTGAGTGTATACAGAGTGTATATTTGTATACAGAATGTATATCGATTGTATACAGAGTGTATATCAAGTGTTTTTTCCGGTGGTTTTTTCTCTCTCCAATTGCTGCTCTATTTATAGAAGTCATTTGAGAGAAATACGCCCCTTCCATGGTAGAACAAGCACTAGGCTATCATGGAGGAAGCATTTACATGGTGGAATGAATACTTGCTTGGTGGGAGGAGCACTTGGCCATGGTGGGAGGTGCACTATGAAACTTGTTGCTTGTTGGTGCAACACAATACACAGATTGGAAAACATCTGTTACAAACACGGATTATATCACATCAATATTCACTATTAACAAATAAATTTGGTCCAAAAAATTAATCAATCGATCGATCATTTGACCAAATCCAAATCCAAATCCCATTTCCCATTCACTCTCATTTTAAGACTATTTCATCTTAAACAAAAACTCAACAGTTTTTTGTGCTACATTTTAACTTGTGCTCGCTTTGCAAAAAAAATTGCAAGCGTACCCGTTTTTTCACATAACTTCAGCACGTGATGTAAGTCAAATGAAGTCTCTCTTTTTTTGGGGGGGAGCAGAGCAGTCAAAGAATGAACCAAACCAAATGATTGTTCTAGAAT
>MU751526.1:19063-42051 GCA_026770625.1 Nicotiana glauca
CAAGATATGCTAAAACAGTAGTATCAATCCCCGAAGGATTCACATAGTTGGCACAAGCCCAAACATGGCAGTTAGTCCATAGTATGATGATACAAGTAGTTTCAGTCAAATACATGGTAAAATCAATAATCGAGATGGACCAAGTCACAATCCCCAACGGTACTCTACCCCACGCTCATATCCAGCGTGCAAGTCACCTCAATACAGCACTATGATGTGCAAATCCGGGGTTTCAAACCTTCAGGATATTATTTACAAGTATTACTCACCTCGAACTGGTGAAATCTCTATCTCGCGACACCCTTGCCCCTCAAATCGGCCTCCACGTGCGTTGAATCTAACCAAAATCAGAGCGAATGCATCACAATATGCCAATGGAACAATACCTAATCGAAAACAATCGAAAAATAACAAAAATCCCGAAACTAGCAAAACATGACCAAACCACATCCGAATGATCTCAAATTTTGCACACATATTCCAAATCACCTATCGAAGCTACAGCAACTCTCGGAATTCCATTCCGACCCTCGGATCAAAATCTCATCTATCAACCGGAATTCATCAAAATACTAACTTTGCCAATTCAAGCTTAATTCTACACCGGTCATCACAAAAATATTCTGAACACACTCCTAAGTCCCAAATCACCTAACGAAGCTATCCGAACCATAACATTCACATTTCGATCCCTCTAACACATAAGTCAATATCTGGTTGACTTTCCAACTTAAGCTTCCTTAAAATAGACTAAGTGTCTCAAACCTTACCAAAATCATTCTAGAATGACTTCAAATTTTGCACAAAAGTCACATTCGACATTAGGACTTGCCCCCAACGTTCGGAATCGCATTCTGACCCCGATATCAAAATTTCCACTTTCGGTCGAATTTTCTCAAAAACCTTCAAATTTTTATATTTAGCCAAATGACTTCAAAATCACTTCCGGACATCCGAACTCACTTCCGATCGCGCTTCCAACTCCAGAATTATCATACGGAGCTATTCCCAGAGTCGGAATCCCAAAAGGACATATATAACACTGAAATGCCTTCCAACCCAAATTTATGAAATTCTTCTAAATACTAACTTCCATAATATACGCCGAAATGCTCACGGGTTATCCAAAACCAAATCTGGACATACGCCCAAGTCCGAAATCATCATACGAACCTGCTGGAACTTTCAGATTCCAATTCCGAGGTCATTTACTCAAAATTCCAATCTTAGCCATTTTCTTCAATTTAAGGCTGCCGAAATGAAAATTTTCTTTCCAATTTGACTCCGAATTTCCCTAAATTCAACTCTGACCACACGCACAAGTCAATATAGCTGAAATGAAACTTGCAACTGCTGAACGACGAGCTAGAGCGCAAAACGACCGGTCGGGTCGTTACATTCTCCCCCACTTAAATAGACATTCATCCTCGAACGTCCCAAGAACTGCTCTTAAGTTTTCTGAAATCACTGTTTAACACCTCGTGCACCTGCCCATGCTACCACAACTCATATGGACACATTAGCTTGATCAAATCTGAAGATATCCTCTTTTATCCATACAATAAGCTCAGAACCCAATTCCAACACCTGAAATTCTCTGCCAGACCTGTTCCCTGTATATAAATATTGTATCAACTACCATACGAGGTACCAGAACATGACTGTGTACCTTTGTTGAGTTAGCACCATGCATCGCATAATTCACCATCTAACCACAATGATACTCCATGAACCTTAATAGCCAAAATTCCAAGACTTTGATGCTCCCAATGCATATGATGATATACCACTACATTCTGTTATAATGCTGATGATACAACCACAACGGAGGAGATGTGCAAAAATTTCTAACCAATTGCAGAGTTAACCCAATATTAATTCTCTCCTTTTTGACTAAAATCATCACCTCATTACTACCCAAATACTGGTAACTGCCCTGTAATATACCTCACATAATCCCACTACAATGGTCCCCGATACCAATAGTCTCGCCTCACCTAGTACGAGCTGCTCAGACAACCAATCACCACAGACAATGACCAACGGTCTCACATGATGCAAAAATGCGCCAATAGGCCATAACACGAACAAGATACATAAGGAAATAACTCAGGAATGGACTGCTCAAATCACACAACTAATATGGACTTTTTCCCATAGAATAGGAATTTATCAAGCCGTTTCACAGCACATATGGCACAATCATAATATTATATGAATTGACGAACACGGAACAACATATGATATTCCAACACCCCTCCTTGAGGAGCGCTATACTGAAATGAACACATCTGAATCACATGAAGCCCATAATCCTATTTAAATCCATTTACCCACTTCAGGTCGATTCTGCTCGCACTGAACTAGGCTGATAGCCTTTCCTGGACCCGTAATAAGTCATTTCTTCTCATAACACACAAGAACTACCACCATAGCCGGGACAACACCCCACAATCCAAAACCAAATGAACCAAATGACTTCATATCGATCTTAGATATTCTTCCAACATTTCAACTTTCTTAAGTCCCCAAAATTTGACTAACTCCCAGATTTTTCAAATATTTCGGCAGAGTCTCCCTTGTAATTGGGCCTATTCACCTGTCAGAGTAACACCAAAACAACTCCTAACAACATATCCACAACCCAACAAGTACCACAAGTATATCAATAACACCAATCTCCATATTACAAGCCCGACATTATCACAATGATATCTTGACATGAAACGCATCATTTGTATGATCATCACCACATTTCTGGTCTTAATAGTTGTTCATAAATAATTCCATCATCATCAATAAATCTCATATTAACCACCACCTCATTTCAAATTTTTACAATACTGACAACAGAATGTGAGGCATGAAGACCTCATTATTACTTACTCGGATTAATTAGTCACATTTAACGTCACCTGGGAACTCATATCATAAGCTAAATCCAAATGTTTACATCACGAAAATGGCTGAATATGAACATAAAATATACAAGAATTGTCAAATCAACCTAACTGACATGACTCCCTTTTAATATTATCGTACGAATTAAACTTGACAAAGGGAAACTTTAAACTCATAAATATTTACCACAAGGACCTCGTCCTTATATAACCTCCACCGCGGTTTGCAGCCCGATTTAAATATTTCACATTGTGCCAACTGCAGTTTTCAATTTCCTTTCTTTCTTCTTCTCAATAAATTTCGTAAACATTTTTTTTTCATAGCACATAACGAACCCTCATACCGGTAGGGCATATAATTCATAAAAAAAAAATGGATCAATTATTCCGAAACACATTAAACCAATTGTAGTGAATAATAAACATTACTTTAACCTTACCCCAAAATCCTTGGAGCCCAATTTCTGACATCCAGAATTCTTTTCAAGACCAGAATCTCATATACACACACTGTATAAGTCCGAACAAACTGTGTCAAGCCATAACAATACCCCTAGATATAACCGCATAACATACTACACAACTCGTATACTCGCAACACCATTCTCGATCACCATAACCACTCAAACCAACCCAGTACCAGTAGGAAACCCCACATTAATCAGAACCTCGCTCCAAAACCTTCTTACCCCATCGATAATGAAGAAATATACAGGAACTCACAATACACAACACGTTCCCCATACCGGTAGAAAGTATCTGGTTTAAACCATGGTAGAACCATCAAAAACACTTGGAAATCCATTTTCTCCTAATCAATCTATCAGAACTAAATTCCTCTAATTCAACCAGGCCACGCAGGTCATCAAACTCAAGAATATTACCATATTACTACAGCTAGTTCAACAAAAATTCTTAACAAGCTTAGGTACACAAACCATAAAATACCTCAATTCCACTACTAAGCTCGCCTTCATTCTCGTGACAATCAACTCAACTTTCTCAATTAGAGTCAAATTCAAATCTCAACACATACACCCTGTTAGTAGAAAAGAAACTCTATACTCAACATTATAAGGAACACACTAGGTAGATTATTCCGCATGAGATAACCCATATGGTTAACCTCAAATTGGCACCTTGCTATACCCTTTTGCAACCACAGTTACTACGCAATCACTAAATCTTTCCAAGTCCAAACTCATTATCAAGACATGAGAATTTAATTTGCCCTACAATTTGAACGTGAAAGATCCTCCAATACTCTCTTAACATGAGACTATAAATCAAATCAAGACGGAAATCACGCACCCAATGCGCATTTTTACATCCCGAGAAACTCTTCTTGTCACATTCAACCAATCTGAACACATCCCGCTGTCACATCATACTAGTCATATGACCATTTAACCGCTTATTGAGCTACAATTTCCACTCATAGGGATACTACTGAAGCATAAGTCCAAACACACAAGTTTTCACATCCGAAACTACTAAGCTTAAGTTGCGGTCTTACTCCAGCCTCAGGTCCTCCAGACTGGCCTTCCAACAAAACACAGAATACTCATCTCGAACCTCGTTCATGGAATCACAAGCTAGCAATACACAACCGATACTAAGTGCTCGCGTGCACATTCGAATTCGAATTCATGAAAGGAATTCAAAGAGTTAAGCTTTTGGCAGAATAAATGGATTCGCACGACAAGAATTCAAGAATGTGAGATTTTTCCTAAGGGTTCTGCAGCCTCTCGAAGATAAGTACAAACATCTCCGTACCGATCCGCGAGACTCTACTAAACCTGCTCATGACTCGTGAGACCAAGTAACCTAGGCTCTGATACCAACTTGTCACGACCCAAATCCCAAACCTACTCGTGATGGCGCCTCTCGTGGAGACAAGGCTAGCCAGTCAACCAAATTCATCCTTTAAAAATAATTATTTAATGTAATTATAGTGCAACATGGTTTAATAATACCAAATAGCAAAAATATAGATAAAAATATGCGGAAATCCAACCCAACACAGCCCTAACCGGGGTATCACAAGTCACGAGCATCTAAATAAAACTGAACACCATTATATGGCCAATAATATATACAAAATAAAATTTGGAGTTCAAAAGATGAAGTCCGATGCCGCGAACGCTGGCGGTCACCTTGCTCAGCTTCAATAATAATGCCTTCAATTCGCTAATAACCCGCTACTGGGGAAACAATACCTGCAACTGCACGCGAAGTGCAGGGAGTAAAGTGAGTACTCCAACTCAGTGAGTAATAAAAGTAAATAATAGCTGAAAGCAAGAAATCACGTAAGGCACTCCATCATGCTATAGAGAACAGTACAACCCTTTTTCAGAAGAACAGTAAAACCGTGAAATCCTTTGGAAAACATCTGGGCTCAGTTAAAGCCTCTTTTGAAAATATTCCTTTTCAATTGTTTAAGCAAATGAACGCAACACAAATAGTGCAATCAGCATGTAAGTCAGCCCCACAACACTCCATCAACAAATAACATCGGGGGTATCCGGTAAACAATGCAAGAAGTAGCATGGATGCCAATGAAATGAGTATGCTGTATGTCATGACAACCAGTACAACTAGGAACAAATGCATGAGTGCAATGCAATGCATATGATGGTACATTCCAGTACCCATTGCGGTGCGCAGGCCAAGCCACCCATATTCATTTATCGTTGACGGCGCTCACTAGGGGTGTACAGACTCCGGAGAGGCTCCTACAGCCCAAACGCAATATCAAGCCATCTCGTGGCATCAATCAAATCCTGGTTAGTCATTGTTACCTAACCCATTTACATCATATAGTGCCATTGCCACCATTGTTTCAAGTTCCTGTTGCAGCGCGTAGCCCGAGCCACCTATAATGTTTCAAGTCACATCACACAGTGCCATTGTTACCACTGTTTAAGTCACTGCTGCCGCGCGCAACCCGAGCCACCCATAATCAGTCCAGAAATCAACATAAGCCCCTTGGGCATTTGTAAAACAGTAGTTCTCAGCCCAAAATATCATTTAAAATATCATTTGAGTTTTCAAAATTTAGAAGTATGACTGAGTTGCAAAATAGTATTTAAAACCTTGGACTCAAACTAAATGATATGCAAGATATGCTAAAACAGTAGTATCAATCCTCGAAGGATTCACATAGTTGGCACAAGCCCAAACATGGCAGTTAGTCCATAGTATGATGATACAAATAGTTTCAGTCAAATACACGGTAAAATCAATAACCAGGACGAACCAAGTCACAATCCCCAATGGTGATCTACCCCACGCTCATATCTGTCATGCAAGTCACCTCAATACAGCACTATGATGTGCAAATCCGGGGTTTTAAACCTTCAGGATATCATTTACAAGTATTACTCACCTCGAACCGGTAAAATCTCTATCTTGCGATGCCCTTGCCCCTCAAATCGGTCTCCACGTGCGTCGAATCTAACCAAAATCAGAGCGAATGCATCACAATATGCCAATGGAACAATACCCAATCGAAAACAATCAAAAAATAGCAAAAATCCCGAAACTAGCAAAACCCGACCAAACCATGTTCGAATGACCTCAAATTTTGCACACATATTCCAAATCTACTAACGAAGCTACAACAACTCTCGGAATTCCATTCCGACCCTCAGATCAAAATCTCATCTATCAACCGGAATTCGTCAAAATACTAACTTTGCCAATTCAAGCTTAATTCTACACCGGTCATCACAAAAATTTTCCGGACACACTCCTAAGTCCCAAATCACCTAACTAAGCTATCCGAACCATTAAATTCTCATTTCGAGCCCTCTAACACATAAGTCAATATCTAGTTGACTTTTCCAACTTAAGCTTCCTTAAAAGAGACTAAGTGTCTCAAACCTTACCAAAATCATTCCGAAATGACTTCAAATTTTGCACACAAGTCACATTCGACATTACGGACTTGCCCCTAACTTTCGGAATCGCATTCTGACATCGATATCAAAATTTCCACTTCCGGTCGAATTTTTTTGAAAACCTTCAAATTTCTATATTTAGCCAAATGACTTCAAAATGACATCCGGACATCCGAATTCACTTCCGATCGTGTACCCCAACTTCTCATGTTCTTCAGTAAGAACAGTCATATGATTGACAAGGGGTCCAACTGGAGAGTTTTCAATATCCAACTGTGTATCAACCATTTTCTTAAGATATTCAATGATTGCAGTTGGATCCATATTCTGATGTTTCCTCTGGAGTTCAGAACTCATATAAGTGAGAATGATGTGTTTAATAGCAAGGCATTCTTCCAAGTATTTTCGATAAACCTTGGTGCCTTGAACATAATCCGGTGGGATTATCTTTGCAGGCTTAACGATCACATCAATAAGCTTTTTATGTATGAGAACAATTCTTAAATTTCTATACCAGTCATCAAAGTTTGGTCCTACCAACTTGTTGGTCTCAAGTATTTCATGCAGTGATATAATAGACATATTGAGAAATCTAAAATGTAGAAAAGAAAAGGCAATAATATAAGAACATATTTGCATATATCATAAAGAAATGGACTTTTATCTAATGATATTTCCACTAATCATTTTAAACTATTTCCCCTCATTATAGTTTATGAAATATTTATTTCTTTTAGTGGAGTAAAGGAATCCTTTAACAATATGTATAAGCCTCTTGGAAGTCAAGTCGTTTCTCATATATATTTTTGTCATGACCCAATTTTCAAACCCGGTCGTGATGGCGCCTCTCGTGAAGACAAGGCCAGCCAACAGAACAACGACGCCCCTTTTAAAATTTATTAAACATAAATGAATGAATAATACAACTTAATGGCATTATTAACTGATATTTACCACCCAACACAACCTGACCGGGGTGTCACAAGTCACGAGCATCTAAAGAAGCCTGAACACAACTACAGAGTCTGGAATTTACATGAATCAAATTTAAAATCAAAGAAGGGAAAATCAGATGCCGCGGACGCTGGCGGTCACCTT
The DNA here is from genome assembly GCA_026770625.1 of Nicotiana glauca. Classification (NCBI taxonomy): domain Eukaryota; kingdom Viridiplantae; phylum Streptophyta; class Magnoliopsida; order Solanales; family Solanaceae; genus Nicotiana; species Nicotiana glauca. The sequence continues at coordinate 26,964 of MU751526.1, forward strand.
ACTCCACTACAATAGTGATACCTTCAATCAGCTCAAAACCCGCTACCTGGTGAACAATACCTGCAACTGCACACGAGGTGCAGGGAGTAAAGTGAGTACTCCAACTCAATGAGTAATAAGAGTAAATAATAATTGATAGGTAAGAAAACACGTAAAGCACTCCATCATGCTATATAGGATAGTAAGGCCCTTGAGTAAACAATAATTCCATGAAAATCCTTTAGAAAATATCTGGCTCAGTTAAAAATCTCTTTTAAAAATATCCTTTTCCCAACAGTCAAGCAATTGAAAGCATAATCAGATAGTGCAAGTCCGCACATAAGTCAGCCCCTCGGGCACATCACTCCATTACAAATAACACCAGGGTATCTGGTAACAGTGCAAGAAATAATATGAATGCCAATGATATGAGAGTGCTGAATGTCATGCCATGTAGCAACAACAGGAACCAATGCATGAATGCAATGCAATGCACATGACCGCTGCGGCGCGCAACCCGATCCATTTGGGTACCCGCGCTCACTATGGAGGTTCAGACTCCCGAGGGGCTCCTACACCCCAAGCGCAATATCAATATCACACCGCTGCAGTGTGCAACCCGATCCATCCTCAGTCCAGAAATGCACATGCAACACTGCTGCGGTGTGCAGCCCGATCTATGCTCAGTCTAGAAATGCACATAGCCACTAGGGTAATATTCAAATAACAGTCCTCCATTTCGAACGTCAGTAAAATATTATTTAAGTTTTCAAATCTTAGAAAGATGGCTGAGTTTGCAAAACATTATTTAAAACCTTGGACCAGATCAAATAATATGCAAAGTAGTGCAAAAATAGTGATATCAATCCCTGAAGGATTCAAATAATCGGCACGAAGCTCAAAACATGGCAATCAGCCCAAATCATGATAGCATCAAGTAGGTTGCAGTCAATCACGCAGAATAATTAACAATCGGGATGGACCAAGTCACAATCCCCAATGGTGCTCTACCCTACGCTCATACCTAGCATGCAAGTCACCACAATACAACACTATGATGTGCAAATCCGGGGTTTCAAACCCTCAGGATATCATTTACAAGTATTACTCACCTCGAACTGGCGAAATCTCTAGCCTGCGACACCTTCGCCCCTCAAACTAGCCTCCACGCGCGTCGAATCTAACAAAAATCACAACGAATATATTACAATAGGCTAAGAGGATATAACCCAATCGAAAAGACTCAAAAAATATCGAAAACCACGAAATTTACAAAACCAGAGCCCCGGACCCACTTCTCAAAATCCAGAAAACTTTACAGAAAAAGGATCCTTATCTTGCCACGAGCCTATACATAGCAAATTCACAAGAATCGGAGTCCATTTGACCCCTCAAATTATCAATTTAAGCTCTCTTAAGTTTCAAGCCCTAACTTTCATTTTTAGCATTAAATCCCTTGAATTTCAGTGTTTAATCTATGATTTTACACTATACAAACATAATCAGAGTCCAGTAATTCATACCTGATGAAACCCCTTCGGATTCTCTCCAAAATCGCCCAAGAATCGCCTAAGCCAAAGTCCAAAATATTTTCCTTCTCTTTCAAATTCGTGAAACACTGTTCACTTAAACCCAGGTCGATTTCCACTTCTGCGGTTAATTTACCGCACCTGTGGTCACCGCATATGCACCCACTTGACCGCTTCTGCGGTCTAACTTAACTCACCAGGGACCGCTTCTATGGTCGCCGCTTATGCGGACCCACGTCCGCTTCTACGGAACACCCAGGTCCTTCAGGGACCACTTTTGTGACCCCTTAGCCGCATCTACGGAATCGCTTATGCGGTCCTTTTTTCGCAGATGCGAAAATGACAGAACCAGCAACTTCAAACACGCAACAAACTCCGAATTCTCCGTTTAACCACCCGAAATCACCCCGAGGCCCCCGGGACCTCAACCAAAAGCACATATATGATCTATTACCTTATTCAAACTTGCTCGAACCATCAAAACACTATTGTCCTCATCATCACTCATCTACTACCGTTCATGGTGTTTTCTCACCACCATCAGGCCTCTAATGGCCTGTCCTATGTTGGTACCTCCATCTCTAAGGTCCTCGAGGGACCAGGGTCAGTCCACTTTAACCTGTGGCCCTTTTTTGCGTGTTCTAAGCTGTTTCGGTTCGATTTTGAGTAAGATCTTCCTATTTCGCCTTAAACCTATGGATTTCTAAGCCTCCTTCTTCAGCTCTATGTTGTTTTTCTCAAAACCCTAATTTTGTCCTTTGAACTTCTCAGATCTGTACAAGATCTAAGATGGAGTGAACTTATTTTACATGAATTTTACAAATATCTTCTGATTTTCGGATGGCTTCCCATTTTCCTGAACTAGGGTTTCCTGAAAGTCTCTTTCTTCAAAACATTTTGCTAATTTTTAGCATTTAATATTATATTTTTATGTGTTTTTGACTGATTTTGAAGAGTTTGCTTCAATCCTAACTAGTTTATGCTAAAGCCCTAATTTTTCTATGTTTTTGCTTCGATACTGAGTCTTTTCGAGCTACTTGTTACATTGTTTATGTGACGACCCGACCCGTTGTTTCATGTGTTATTGCTCTGTTTCCCAAATTTTATGCCTCTTCATGTTTCGTTATCGGTATGTGGTGTATTAGAGTTGATTTGGAATGGTTTTGATAAGAAATGAGATATTTAGTCTCTTTAAGGAAGGCTTAAGTTGGAAAAGTCAACCGGATATTGACTTTTGAGTTATGGGGCTCGGATATGATTTTCGGTGATTTGTTTAGCTTCTAGGAATCATTTATGACTTAGAAGCGTGATCGGAAGTGATTTTGGAGACCCGGTGTAGAATTAGGCTTGAATTGGTAAAGTTAGTATTTTGGCGAATTTCGGTTGATGGGTGAGATTTTGATCCGAGGGTCGGAATGGAATTCCGAGAGTTTCTGTAGCTTTGTTGGGTGATTTTGGATATCTGTGCAAAATTTTAGGTCATTCGGACATCGTTTGGTCGGGTTTTTGATCGAATGTGTGTTTCGGAAGTTTTTAAAGGACTTAGGCTTGAATCCGATGTGATTTGATGTTTTTAGCATTGTTTGATGTGTTTTGATGATTGGAACAAGTTCATATGATGTTTTGGGTTATGTTGGTGCTTTTGGTTGAGGCCCCGAGGGCCTCGGGATGATTCCGGATGGCTAATGGAGAATTTTTGGAGTTGTTGCATGATCTAGGATTGCTGGTATCTGGTATTTCCGCATCTGCGGAAAGGGGACCGCAGAAGCGGTTCTACAGATGCGGTGCGGAGATTGCAGAAGCGGTCCATGAGGGGCTTGGCAACTTCCGCAGAAGCGGAAGGCAATCCGCAAAAATGGACATCGCAAGAGCGGGTTGTGACCGCAGAAGCGGTCCTGAGGATTTTTGAATTAGACCGCAGAAGCGGTCCTTTTGCGCAGAAGCGGGAGCTGCAGGTGCGGTATCCCAACCGCAGAAACGGATTTTTGGAGGTTTAATGAAGACCGCAAAAGCAGATATCTGGCCGCAGAAGCGGTCCCGCATAAGCTAAAGCGGGACCGCAGAAGCGAAAAATCGTTGTAGCAGAAGGGTTTATATCATTATTTCATCCGCGAGCTTATGTCATTTTTCCTCCATTGTTGAGCGATTTTGCGAGCTTTGGGTGAGAATTTTTGAGGGTTTTGACTGAGAATCGAATGGAGGTAAATTCCTTGGTCGAATTATTCAAGTTTATGGTAGAATCTACATGGAAATTGGTTGAAATTCATTAAAAAGGGGTAAAGCTAGGGCTTGAGTTTTAATATTTCAAAATTGGGATTTGATAGGTCATTTGAGCTCGGATTTGGGAGTTGTTGGTATGTATGGACTCATGGCGAGATGAGGAATCCGGTAATGTGAGTTTTTTAATTTTTCAAGAAGTGGGCCCGGGGCTCGGGTTTTGCTAGTTTCGAGATGTTTGCTATATTTTGATTGTTTTCGATTGGGTATTGTTCCCTTGGCATAGGGTGATGTATCTGCTCTGATTTTGGTTATATTCGACGCGCGTGGAGCCGAATTGAGGGGCAAAGGTGTCGCGAGCTTGAGTTTTTGCCGGTTCGAGTTGAGTAATACTTGTAAATGATATACTGAGGGTTTGAAACCCCGGATTTGCATATCATAGTACTGTATTGAGGTGACTTGCACGCCAGATAACGGGCGTGGGGTAGAGCACTGTTGGGGATTGTGACTTGTTCCATCTCTCTTAATGAAATAACTATCTAATTGATTGAAGCTTAGTTGATATCCTTATAGAAGTGGATTAATTGTCATGATTGGGCCTCGGGCCAACTGATTGAATCCTTTAGGGATTATTATCACTGTTTCCATGATGCTTAGCATGTTTTCATGATATCACTCCTGAGTTAAACACTATCTCGAAATGATTAGTAAATCTCTAAAGTTTTAAATACTTAATCTGTAATTCCTAATAATTGGAACTGAAAATGATAAACTTAACTGTGCCTGTGTGGCTTACATGCATATATCTGGACTGAGTGTGGATCGGGCTATACGCCGCAGCGAATGCTACGATGATATTGCGCTTGGGCTGTAGGAGCCCCTCCGGAGTCTGAACCCCCATAGTGAGCGCGGATACCCAAATGGATTAGGCTGTGTGCCGCAGTGGTCATGTGCATTGCATTGCATTCACGCATTGATTCCTGTTTGTACTATGTGGCATGACATTCAGCACTCTCATATCATTGACATCCATGCTATTTCTTGCACTGTGTACCAGATACCCTGGTGTTATTTGCTAATAGAGTGATGTGCCCGAGGGGCTAACTTTTGTGTGGACTTGCACTACCTGATATCGCATTCATATGCTTAACTGGTGGAAAAAGGATATTTTCAAAAGAGATTTTTAACTGAGCTAGATGTTTCTAAAGGATTTTTATGGTTTTACCGTTTTTTTTCTCTCAAGGTTGTACTGTCCTATATAGCATGATGGAGTGCTTTACGTGTTTTCTTACCGCTCAGTTATTATTTACTCTTATTACTCATTGAGTTGGAGTACTCACTTTACTCCCTGCACCTCACGTGTAGTTGCAGGTATTGTTCACCTGGTAGCTGGTTATTAGCGGATTGAAGGTATTGCTATTGTAGCTGAGCAAGGTGACCGCCAACGTTCGCGGCACCAGACTTTGTCCTTTGATTTCAGAATTTACTTTGTATATTATTATTGGCACTGTAGTTGTGTTCAGTCTTCTTTAGATGCTCGTGACTTGTGACACCCCGGTTGGGTTGTGTTGGGTTGTAGATATTGATCATTATTGTCATTAAGTTGCATTTATCTATTCCTTTATGGTTAATAATATTGAAAGGGGCATCGTTGTTCTGTTGGTTGGCCTTGTCTTCACGAGAGGCACCATTACGACCAGGATTGGGAATTGGGTCGTGACAGTTTGTGAGGTGCTTTCATGATTTCCCCTTAATCTTACTTTGTATCTTGTGACATTTACCCTAGTTCATCTCTACTAGGGTTTCTGAGTTGATCCGTTGGCTAATTTATGTGTGTTTATGAAGTTTATTTAGCTTACTCGTCTATTTGTGGAAAACTGATATTTTTAAAATTAGTACTACTTTGGATTTCGATTTATTGATTTGCCTGGTTAAAATTTATGTGTTTATTCTTGATGTATTCCCTTGTTTAAGAATTTAATTATTCTTTTTACCTTATTGCTTGTAATGTTACTGATTCTTCATGATTATTTCCTTAATTAAGCTCATGTTTGTTTACCCCTTTACTTAGGCCTGATTTGATTTTTTTCCTTAAGTGACTCTTGTCTTTTAACCATTGAGCAGTTGTCCTTAATTAAAGGAAGACTACACTGATCTCGTGTGTGATTGATTTTGTAATTTTCCTAATTGCTGAGTTTTAATTTCTTTTACCTTACTCTGCTCCGCTCTGCTCCTAAATTGCTATATATACTCTCCTCTATTCTCACTTTTAGGACACGAACATTAGTTCACCACTACTCTTACACTCTAAAAAGCTCTATGTTCTTCCTGCTATTTGTGGTCTTCATTAGTCTTGCCGGCTATAAGACAAGGATAACCATTACGCAATCCTTGCTCTACATTTTGTGTTCTTTTCCCTAACTGGTATGCCTCTGATTAAATTTTAGAATCTAAACCCTATGTATTTCATTATTGCCTTAGTTCAACATTTATGAGTCAATTTTCTACTCGTGTTTATTGTTTATCCAGCATGCCTAATGTTTCCGCGTTCAATATGTGATTAGCATGTCTCAACTTTACTTGCATGTCTACTGTTTATCTAGAAGGCCTAACATTGCCTTGTTCAATATGTGATTAGCATGCCTACATTATGAATGCTTGTGTGGTGTTTTGCCTAGCCTGTTCATTTAAGTCCTTTCCTACTCTGCTATGCTAAGTCATCTTGTGTGTTTGAGGTTTATGCGTCCTCAACATCTTTGCTCCACGTATCAATCACCTACCCTTGTAACTAACTTAGTAATTCTGTATATCTGTTTGCTTTTGTGTTCCACTATGTGTGTTCTATGTATCCCCAACCCCTCTCTCCCTATGTGGACCTTGCTTGCTATGTGTTTCTGAATATGGTTGTTTTGTGATTTGCATTTTGATTTTAAAGTATTTTCATACTTTTCTCAAGCTGTTTTACTATCAAACTAGTACTGGTTTTCAAAAAATCTTTACGCCTCTAAGAGTCCTCTCTATACTGTTTACCAAAATCTTTTCAAAATTATGCACTCTTACTTATTCTTAGATTATTAAGTCTCGCCCCTCTGGTATGTGTACTGCTTAGAGATCCTTGAGGTATCTCTGAACTTTGGCATATCAGGGCTGGCTATTCCACACAGCACATAATCAGCCCTTATTTGAGAAAGTCTAGGTGTGAGCACTTCCCGAGATCCTTGAGGTCCTTAGCAAACTCTAACACATCTGGACATGAAATTGGTTACGAAATCTTGGGCATTTGAGATTACTAAAGGCATGGTACACCGGGCTTTGCTTTAGGCCTACTTCAATCTCCCTTTAGCTTAATTTATATTTTTATTTATGTAATTCAATCCTTGGTCTGTAATAATTAATTGTAAGCAGATATTGGAGTGACTAGTGAAAAGGGAGGGTAGTTATGGTACTGTGGGTAAAACTGGATAGAAAACATGCGTCTAGATCTTACATTGTGTAAATCTGTGTTTGAAATCATGTTGTAGGATTACTATATCTATTTGCATTCAGACCATGCCAAATATGTAAACTAGACATCCTGATTTAGGGCATGCACGTTTATTGCTTTAGCATACTGCATATCATGTATCATTATTCCAACTTTTGATTTGTGCATAAGTACTATCTCATAGAGATCCTTCCATTAGGTCAATGATCTCATTTTAAATAAAAATAGTCATCCCATGAACGCATTAGATAGCCTACTTCAGGAACTCTATTTGTATTTTATTGAACATGCCCATTTAGACTAAATAAATAGTTGGCTATAAAAAGGTTTAAACAGCCTCTCGTATAGACATCATGTCTGGGAATAAAATAAAACACCTATTAAAATCTGTGTCATCTAGAATTGAATGTTCCATAGTTTGAACAATTTCTTAAACTGTTAATCATCTCCTGTAATCGTGATTGCAAACAGTCCCCCGCATTGACAAGCCTTAGGTAATCAGTCTCTATATTTTTTACTACTATTAATAAAGGAGAATCGGGAGCTGCTCCCGGTCAAAGTGAATGGACTGAAAAACCCAAATCATTTCTCCTGTCATCCTCCTTGCGTATCTGGGGCATTTTTGGTATTCACATATAATGTGCTTTAAATACTCTGCCTTTATTTATCAGTGTAGATAAAATGCTGAAACAGTGGGTCCCTTTAATTGCCATTTACGCGTTCAATAAGGTTGAAGATTATTATATTCATGGTCCCCTTAAATTTATTACTATTTCACACCATAATTTTACAATTTATGTTCCTATGCACATGTTTAGATTACTGAGTATGTGAACTTCTCTTAAATTTATCATCTCACATTCAATTTCTCCTTAAATCAACAATAATAATATATCTAAGATATTTTACATATATAATCTGGAGATGGTAATATACACATAAACCTATAAACCTCATGCTTACCCTGCAAAATAAACAGACGGTTGCAGATAGACTCTCAACTCTTAAAAAATAATTATTTCAGGTTTGAAAAAAAGAATTTCCGTTAAATGAATACACTAATTAAATAGTATACTAATTATGTAATGTTTAAATTGTGTAAATATTCTTTTCTCTTGCTTTTATAGTTTAACAGCGAGTAATATTTTCTGTCTTAATATTCTATTTGATATTAAGAATAAGCAGAATATTAACTACTATAACCAAGCAAAATATACATTATTTTACAAAAAGTTAATCCTTAATATTTCGACGCCAATTTAAACCAAAATATTAAGTTACTTTTATTAACTATTAATTAAGCTATTCTCATCTAGAAAGTTTTTTTCGCTCGACTTAATTTAAAATACTAATAGTAAATGTATGTATATATATATATATATATATATACACATACATATATATACACACACTCAAATTAGAACTAACACATACTCAAATTAGAACTCACGGTATTACTATTCAAGTTGCATTAATTTCACCATCTGAATTTTCTTGATTATTTTGAATGCTAAGTAAATATTTCAAGGTGGAATTGCTCAATCAATTTTCTTTAATTCAAGATATATATATATATACATATATATATACACACACACTCAAATTAGAACTAACACATACTCAAATTAGAACTCACGGTATTACTATTCAAGTTGCATTAATTTCACCATTTGAATTTTCTTGATTATTTTGAATGCTAAATAAATATTTCAAGGTGCAATTGCTCAATAAATTTTCTTTAATTCAAGAACTTAATGAGAAAGGTCTATAAAAAGAAAGAGTAGAGTTGCTACTTCTTTACAAATATTTGTTCCTATATATCGAGGTCCACCTCTAATGTAACACATGTTTTTTTTATGTTAAAAAAAATATCTCATCTTATTTAATACTATTAACAAGTGAATTATCGATGAATAAAAATGCAAACTCTTTGGTTATTCACAAGTTAACGAGGTTTAAATAAATTAGGGACTTTTTTTCTTAAATTTAAAACGTCTGAAAATTACCAAAATGTTTTGCTTATGAATTATTGTTCTACCAATAAGCCTACTTATATTTTACTAAAAAGAAGATATAGCGCAAATTTTGAATTAGAAAATGAAGAAAAAACAACACACAAACACAAAGAAAAATAAATTGATGAAATACTGGTACCATTTTATTTCTTTTTTCTTGATGTTTAATTCCAACAAAATAAGTTTAACATCATATAATTAACTCAGAAACACAATAATTTTTATTGAATAAAGCTACATATGAAATTTTTATTTTTAAATGTATTATTTCAATAACATGAATGATCTTTACAAAATAATTGGAGTAATAAAATTAAGAATTTTATTTTTGTAATTAAGTCATGGGCCATCCCACATCTAGTTGTAGTAATTGTATATGTATAAACTGAAAATTGCGTTTGATTGTATTAAACTGCTTAAGCTTAACAGGCTATAAAAACCATTAGGCAAGCTGGCTAGGATTTTGCCACTTTCCTTATGTATATCTGAAATCTGTAACATTCATCTAGATATCATGTTATTAGGATTTTTGAACTTCTTCAAAATCTGTGTTTCAGACGTGCTGTTTGTTTGCCTATATACATGTGAAGGTAAATATGAGCCTTTTAACTGTTTGTCTCTATTCTCTTGTCCTACATGTTATTTGCTTGTCGCCTATATTTTCACCTTTTAAAAATCTTAGGTTGTCCAGAACTATCCAGATTTAGAGGTACTAAATTCCTCCAGGACCATAAGGAAGGGACATGTAGCAACACGCTTAGAGGTCATTAATTAAACTCGCTTATAACCACTAAGGGGGTGGAATAATGGGTAGTAAAAAGATATGATGCCATGTGCGCTAATGTCACGTGTATCCTCTCTCATTGAGGAGTGATTACCGGGCGTTGCATGGGTATGATCTTGTAGGCCAATCGACTTAGGACTTCCCTTTCCTAGTTTCTATATGTGTTTAAATTATCTAAACTTCCTTTTTTCCTTCACATATACATGTATAAGTTGTCCAAATGTGACGACCCAAAGGGTCATCACCAGATTTTTCTCTTTTTCCGTACTTCCGAGGTCTTGAAAACCTCAGTTATAGTTGCTTCGATTTGCGTGCACAGTCCGGGCGCGTAATCGGAAAGCTTTTATGTTGAAATATGTGAATTCAGTGAAAGATTTGAAGAATTTTGATATTAATATGATTAAAGTTGACTTCGGTCAATATTTTTGGTAAACGGACCCGAACCTGTAATTTGACGGTCCGGAAGGGTCCGTAGAAAAATATGGGACTTGGACGTATGCCAGGAATCGAATTCCGAGGTCCCAGGACCGAGGAATGAATTTTTTTTCCATGAAATTGTTTTCTGAAAATGTTTAAGGAAAATAAAAATAAAATTTGATCAATAAGTGATGGTATCGGGCTCGTATTTTGGTTCTGACGCCTGGTACAAGTCTTAAATATGTGTTAAGCGCTATCTGTAAAGTTTGGTTTAAAACGGACGTTGTTTGATATGTTTCGGACTATAAGTTCCAAATTTGAAAGATTATGAAACTTAGAAGAAAATCATGTGTTTTGAGGCTTGATTCTATATATATGATGTTGTTTTGGCGATTTGATCCCACAGATGAGATCGTAGGATGTTATTGAGTTAGTGTGTATATTTGGTTTGGAGCCCCGAGTGCTCGGATGAGTTTTGAGTAGGTCCCGGGAGGCCTTAGGCTTAAAGTATCAGATGTTGCAGTGTTGCAGGTCCCAGCGCGGCCGCGGTCATTTCCGCGCGGTCCCCGCTGGAAGGCACGCGGCCGCGGTGCAGTTCGTGCGGTCCGCGTGGCTAGGTTCAGAGAGGTCCTTAGCCTTGTATTGACCAGCGCGGCCGCACACCAAGTTCATGCGGTCCGCGCTGGGAGATTCAGAGGAGGCCCCAGGTGCAAATCCACCAGCGCGGTCGCGCACCAAAATTGTGCGGTCCGCGCTGGGTTGGTTTAGAGAGTCGTTTTTCCCCCCTTCCTCGGTGCGGCCGCGGGACATTTTTGTACAGTCCACGCCGGTCTTTTAACAAAGTATATAAATTTGAGACTTTCAGTCATTTTACACTTTTTCAAGACCCAAAACATAAGAAGCGATTTTCCAAACAATTCTTCATCTTCAAAACGATTGGTAAGTGATTTCTAATCTATTTTTTTTACTTCTTAACATCTTTAAACATAATTTTAACTTTAAAACAAAGATTTTAATGGGGGAATTTGGGAACTTAGGGTAGAACCTAAGGTTTCTAAAATTAGGGGTTTTGGACCTCAATTTGGGGTCCGATTCCAAAATAACTTATATATCTGAGTTCATGGGGGAATGGGTAATCGAGTTTTAATTCGAACCTCAGGTTTTGACCACATGGGCCCGAGGGCATTTTGGAACAAACTTTGGAAAAATCATTTTCATGTGTTCAAATTGATTCAAGATGCATTTGTTAATACATTCAAGTAATTTGTGATTAGATTCGAGCGGTTTGGTGGTGAATTCGAGGGGTAAAGTTATACTAGAGGCTTGAGTGGATTTTTGGAGTATTTGAGGTAAGTGTTTGATATAAATTTGTCTTGAGGGAATAGTATTAGAGTATTATTAAATTGTTATTTGTCAAATGATCGAGTGCGGTGTATAGGCATGGTGACGAATATCTATATACCGGTGTCTAGCATGACCGTGAGTCTTTGTTGGTACTGGTTTTGGTATACTTTGGGACTCTTCCAAGCTAACTAATGATTTTCTACAAAATGTGAAGAGTTTTGAGCATTAATTATGAATTGTGAATTTTTTGGAGCGTTGGCTCAAACGATAAAATACTATCGAGTAAGAAATGAAAGAATTGGAAAGAGATGTGATTATCTTCCTTACCGAGATGCGTAAGTTGTTGTTATTGCTACCTTGCCGGGATTTAGCTGTTTAATTGTATATTTCCCTTGACGGGACATTTCTTGTTATTATTTATTTCCCTCACCCATTTGGTTGTGATTGCTGTTTGGGTGAGGAAGAGTGATGATGTACGAAGGGTCATTCTGTGCTATTATTGATTATATTATGCATGAAGTGTCATTCCGTGTGTGATGACCCGGCCTATTGACACGTGAGTTACCACCCCATTTTCCTCATATTATGTTGTTCTATGCTTCAATATCAGTATTTGAATGAATCGGATAGAATTGAGTTGGTTTTAGTTGGAAATGAGGCACTTAGTCTCTTAGAAGGAAGCTTATTTTTCAAAAGTCAACTAAAAGTTGACAATATAGTTAGATGGCTCGTATGTGAATTCTGGTGATTTGGTTAGTTTCGGGGGATGATTTGTGCCTTCGGAGTGCGATCGGAATTGATTTTGGAGGCTCGGTGTAGAATTAGGTTTGAATTGACGAAATTTGAATTTTGGCGAATTTCGGTTGATAGGCGAGATTTTGATCCGAGGGTCGGAATGGAATTCCGAGAGTTGCAGTATCTTCGTTAAGTGATTTTGGATATGTCTGCAAATTTTCAGGTCATTCGGACATCGTTTGGTTGGATTTTTTATCGAAAATGCATTTCGGAAGTTCTTGTAGAACTTAGGCTTTAATTTGGTAAAATTTGATGATTTTGAGGTTAACGATAGTGTTTTGATGATTGGAACAAGTTTGAATAAGGTCTTGGGATGTGTTGGTGCTATTGGTTGAGGTCCCGGGGGCCTTGGAGTGATTTCGGGTGGTTAAACGGAGAATCTTGATATTTGTTGCAGGTCTGGTGCACCTGGCTTATGGTATTTCTTCATCTGCGGAAAAGGAGCCGCAGAAGCGCTTCCGCAGATACGGCTAAGAGATTGCATAAGCGGTCCATGAGGGACCGGGGTAATTTCGCAAAAGCGGACGGGGTATCGCTTCAGCGGGTCCGCATAGGCGAAAAATAGGCCGCAGAAGCGGAATGGTGAGATCCGCAGAAGCGGATGGTTGGGCGCAAAAGCGAAAGGCCAAGGATTTAATGAAAACCACATAAGTGGTTATGGGACCATAAAAGCGAAAATTGCTGAAGGGTTTTAATGAAATAGTGTTCGCGAATTTCAGAAGATAAGAAAATATTTTAGACTTCGGGAAGAGGCAATTTTTGGGCGATTTGGAGAGGATTCGAAAGGGATTACATCAGGTATGAATTTATAGACTTGAATAATGTTGTTATGGTGTAAAAACAAGGATTTAAATACTGAAAATCCATAGATTTAAGGGGTAAAAATGGAGGTTAGGGCTTGAAACCTAAGAAAGTGTAAACTTGGAATTTGAGGGGTCAAATGGACTCCGATTTTGATGAATTTGATATGGGTAGACTCATGGCGAGACGAGAAGTTCGGTAATGTGAATTTCATAATTTTTTGAGAAGTGGGTCCGGAGCTCGGGTTTTGCTAGTTTCGAGATTTTCGATTGTTTTCGATTGGGTATTGTTCCCTTAGCATATTGTAATGCATTCGCTCTGATTTTGGTTAGATTCGACACGCGTGGAGGCCGAATTGAGGGGAAAAGGCATCGCGAGCTAGAGATTTCACCGGTTCGAGGTGAGTAATACTTGTAAATGATATCCTGAGGGTTTGAAACCTCGGATTTGCATATCATAGTGCTGTATTGTGGTGACTTGCACGCCAGGTATGAGCGTGGGTAGAGCACCATTGAGAATTGTGACTTGGTCTGTCCCGGTTGTTGATTTTACTGCGTGATTGACTGAAACCTACTTGATGCTATCATGATTTGGGCTGATCGCCATGTTTTGGGCTTCGCGCCGATTATTTGGATCCCTTAGGGATTATTATCATTGTTTCCATGATGCTTAGCATGTTTTTATGATATCAGTCTTGAGTTAAACACTGTCTCGAAATGATTAGAATATTTCTAAAGTCTTAAACGCTTAAGCTATAATTCCTAATAATTGGAACTGAAAATGATAAATTGACTGTGCCCGTATGGCTTGCATGCATATAACTGGACTGATTGTGGATCGGGCTGCACGCCGCAGCGAATGCTACGATGATAGTGCACTTGGGCTGTAGGAGCCCCTTCGGAGTCTGAACCCCCACAGTGAGCGCGGGTACCCAAAATCGGGTTGTACGATGCAGCGGTCATGTGCATTGAATTGCATTCACGCATTGATTCCTGTTTGTACTACGTGGCATGACATTTAGCACTCTCATATCATTGACATCCATGCTATTTCTTGCACTGTTTACCAGATACCCAGGTGTTATTTGTAAATAGAGTGTTGTGCCCGAGGGGCTAACTTGTGTGCGGACTTGCACTACCTGATATCGCATTCATATGCTTACTCTTGGAAAAAGAATATTTTCAAAAGAGATTTTAAACCGAGCTAGATGTTTTTAAAGGATTTTCACGGTTTTACTGTTTTCGTTCAAAAGGTTGTACTGTAATATATAGCATGATGGAGTATTCTTACGTGATTTCTTACCACTCAGTTATTATTTACTCTTATTACCACTGAGTTGAAAGTACTCACTTTACTCCCTACACCACGTGTGCAGATTCAGGTGTCCCGGGAGCATAGTTGAGCTATTTGCTACTTCAGAGCTTCTCAGGAGTTGTCGAGGTAGCTGCCTGATGTTCGCAGGACTTGACTCATCCCCTATTCCTTTATTATTTCCGCATTTTAGAACATCAGTATTGCTGATGATGTATTATTTTGTTATCTTAGAGGCTCTAGACTCATGACCACAGGTCTTTGGGCGATGTTGGCTAAGTCAGTGATTCATACTGTCTCTATCTAGATTATTGGTTAATAGACTTGTTAAACGGTAATTTAATGCTATAAATTGGAAATGGGTGGTGTGATTGAGTTGTGAGTGTTAATTGGTCGGGCTTGCCTAGCAATT